>JNDP01001275.1:0-227754 GCA_000696975.1 Apophysomyces trapeziformis B9324 | reverse complement strand
TTTTTATAAAAAAAAAAAAAAAAAAAAAGCGGGTAAATAATAATGTGCATAAAAGAAAGGGAAAGAAGAAGAAAGAAGATGTACCCCATCGTTCTTGCCGAGTCATACCGATGCAAGGTCCATATTTGTAATCCAAATCGAAAGATCGTAAGATCTTCTCATTCTCTGTAAGATGCTCTTGGTGGACTAGAAAAGCAATCATTTACTCTTTCTGCTCTCTTTGCCACTTTGACTCTTTTCTTTTGCTTTATCTTACTTTTGATGTCTTTCGCCTTGACTTGCGGTAAATTTTCAGGTGAAGACGAGTTTTCTTCCGTAGAAGGCTCATTGTGCAGTTTCATTGCCCGTTCGCCTTTCCCTTTCTCATGCTCTTCAGTGGAATGAGGAATGGGCTTCTCGTCATGTATCCGACTTGATCTTTTCTTAATAGTCCGCAATGGGGTGTCAGTCAACTTTGTTTGACTTGTGCGCTTTGTAACCCGTGGCTGTCTTTGAGGAGGCATAGTACAAAAAGTGTGTGTGTGTGTGTGTGTGTATGGGAACAAAAAAGAAACGATCTGTCTCTCTGAGTAAGTTAGCCCCAGTGAAAATTCCCGGGCGACTGCTGGCCGCATATCTCTAGCAGGTACTTGAAACAAGTGAGCTTAACTTTATGAATGTGGCAAGAGTTCTCCCTTTTACCCCAAAGGCGTTAAGCAACCTGCAATTTCTGCCGAAACTCTCCTTGGGAGTGGTGATTCTCTCGGAGGTTGGACCATGTCGCATGGATGATAAGAAGCGTTTATTCATTGCAGCTAAATTAAAGACAACCCATAATAGTATGGATTCATTCCGTCTTGCTTTTCCACATCCATCCTGTAAAGTAGCCTGTCCAGCCTTGTTCCTCCGACCGAGGTGACGGAGTTTTCTTGCGACCTGACACAAAGGATGCCAACGAGTCGTAGCTATCACTTCTTTCCAACTTCCCATTGTCGTCACCTGATGAGTTACCAGTGCCACCAGTTACTTCCTCAATGGGTGGTTGCTGTTTGGTGAGTGATATTCCCTTGTTGACCAACGTCATAAACATGCCATACGGATGACCATCCCCACTATCACCCCCTCCGCCACTACTACGACTACTACTACTGGCACTATCGGCAGCTTGCTCGCTAGATAGCTGTGACACAGTTGACGTTGCTCTAGTATCCTCAGACTACTAGCCATGGTCAAAAAGTCAAATAACTCTTCCTCCCCCCTTTTGTCATAACCCTAACCTTATTAAAGAACATATCGAGGATAATCTTTCTCAATGTTCGGAATCCACTCTTCCCAAAGACAATCACAGAATCTTTGACAGCGTGCTGAATTTCAATCAATGTCTTATCAATCTCATCTTGATGACTGGTCAGCCATGGATCCAAATAACTGTAGAGAACGATGGTTCCCTTTTTCACATTAGGGATATCGGTGTCATTTTGTCAATGATTCGTCATACTGTCGGTAATCATTGACTTACCTTTTTTTGCGGTAGTATCATCCATAACAGTAAAGCAAACTTGAATTCAATATAGAAGGGCAACCTGTAGCATTTCTTTAGAATCAAGCGATAATTAAGAAGACGGACCAAAACAAAACGATATCAGCCAGGCATTCAGCGGTCAGAAACGCTGTAACGACGACCCAGTATGTCAAAAGTGATCCGAATTGCGGTTGATCATTAACCTTAATGGCTTTATAACAGACATACGCCGGGTAAAGTTGTAGAAAGAGTAATTTAGCGAGGAAGTAGATCCCATTGAGGAACATGACGAATGACGAAAATGAAAAGCAAAGAAAAGAACCGCAGCTCAATCTTCGACCGTGAGGACAGCGGCATGAGTGCATTCGGAGTTTAACTATTTAGGAATCCGCAGCCGGCTGTTCAGGTGGTAGATGAGCAAAAAGAGACAGAATGGGATATAAGAAGCGAGAAGGTTTTTTTTATTTACAAAGGTAGAAAGGCAGAATAAATGGGAATCGTGGGATATAGGATAGCCTAATCTCAATGAGAAACGCGCGCATTTTACATGTAGGTAGGAAGGTTTGAGTTTGCTATCGTGAGCTTTGCGATGTGGAGTTGAGGAGTGATTGGGAGAAGGAGACAATAGTTATATAGAGAGAGTTGGTGTAAATCATAAGATGTCAGCGACGGAGGATATCGGCTACAACATCTTCTTCAAATTCCAAGCGTTCCGTTGCGGTTGTAGCTTTCACATCTCGTGAAGCAGCATTTTGCATCAAGGTTGCAAATGTTTCTTCAACTTTTCTCTTGTCATCGGCAGCTTCATGCGCAGCTTCAGTCAATTGACGGATCTTTTGTGCATTGGACTCCAATAAGAAGGCTAATTGGCGAACCTGAATGGCAGTACTACCGTTGCTGAAATCATGTCCTTCGATAGATGACAGATCGGATTCGATACTATTAATCACACCTTGAAGATCATCCAGATGAGGTTGTAAATTATGGGTCTCTCGTAGAGGAGGAGTAGAAAGTGAGGCCACTCTATACAATCCTCTAACATGAACCCGTCGTACAGGCTGAAGTAAGGCAAATTTTGAGAACATAGCAGATGAAAAAGTTAAAAGCGACAAAGGAAACAAAACCAATGTGAACCCCTTTATTTTATAGCTTAAAGACGGATTCTGAAAATTCATGCAATTCATCGTCAGCCATGTCAGATGACCTCAGCACAAGGGAAAAAAGAATTAGGTTTAAAACAGAACTCGTTCCACCCAGGCTAAAACCTTTAGCCTTTGATCAGAATATAAAACAAGAAAGCGATATAAACTTTATACAGTGTATGAAAAGAAGGAGTCACCTTCTTTGTCACTTTGTTTAGCGAATGTACTACGATAGTTTGGACACACAAATCACCTAATGCAGGAAACACAGAGAGAGATTCTTGGTCTTGTTCAACACGTGAATGCTCACCGTGCGACCTGTAATGCTGGCAAAATGAAACATCACGACAAATACTTTTAGATGTCAGAAACCAACCACTGGATAGCGATAACGTTATGTTTAACATAGATAAGATAAGGCCAAGTCCGGTGACATCTAACATGGGGTAGGGGACATTGGGATTCCCCAAGGGGCCACTTTTCTCCCAAGCCCTCTTCTGCAATGGCATGATGTTTTTTTCTAATTCCCTCATCTTGGGTATGGTACACAGCTTCAATCATAGAGTTACGCTACACAAATAGAAGACATTCTATCATACAAAACGTCATTTTGCATCCCCGGACTTCTTGGGAGAGAGCCATTTTTGTCCAAATGACCTCCTTTAAATTCCAGAATCTGGAGTTAGTTTAAGGGAACCGATTACGTCAATTTTTGTCCACATAAGGTTCAAATAGAAAATACCTCTTAATGACGATACTTCCATTAGCATGCGTAAATTTGCTCATTGGTACCAACAGCAACAGCAGAATCAGAGGCCCAGTTGTTGTCCATTTTTATGCATTATTGTTTTCCTTTGGACCTATGGAAGAAAGTTTTCTCTTCGTATAGTTAAGTTGCATAATGAAACATTTCATCCAACCTCATATACCTGTGTATCAACCTAATTAATTTCATCTATGCAAAGCCCGTACTCTTGCTCCCAGAACCGGAACCCGCTCCGGGACCGTATAAAGGATCTACCGATATAAAGCCTTCGGAATCATGTATACCGAATCCAACGGTCCAAGAAGAACACAGCTTTTTTTTTCTGCTATGACAAGATTCTGATCAAAGGAAATGGATAACAAAAAGATCATCTCGGAAATCTAACTTCTTTTGTCTAATGCATCTTTACCATAAGGAAAATATATCCATCAACGTGGGCGATCAAAATTTAATGTTTACCAGACCCAAATACGGCATTCAGTGTCCAATTCGGACCGTAGATCTGCATAGTCATTTTCAGTTGCAGCTGTCTATAGAAGGTAATGGAACGACTATGTCATACAAAAATAAAAACCAACAAAAAAAACAGTTTGTTCATCGTCTTTCTTTAAGCGCAACCATTTTCCTGTACAGCAATAGATACGATTATCACTACAAGCATCAAACCCTATAGCGCTCAACATCCCGATGGACAAGTTTCCTGTAACTATGTGCAGTAAACATACCCAACGGCAACGCAAACACCCGTTTCATTCTTTTTACCCACAGTATGTGGGCGCATCTGTTGCTGGCTATGCAAAAAGACGCAAGAATATTTCCCAACTTGGCCAATGCTTGTGATCATGCCAAGTAACAGAGCGTTTGTATTATGGATCAAAATGTTGGAGAGCCAAGACCATGGTATTCGAAGGTAGAGAAAGTCATAATGAATGTGCTGATATAAGTTACCATAGCCCCTCCCCCCTTTACTTGACAAAGCTGCTCCTACTCTGCACGAGAATATAATGCCATATGTATTAAAACGACAGAAATAAGAATGCAGAGAACAAATAAAATATCACCTTGCAGAAGACTTGGCATATTGCTGATATAGTACCAATCAGAAAACAAAAGTAAGATCAGCCGTGCGGAAGCTCTTAAGGACAAGCAATGCCTTACGATGGTATTCAGCACCCAGATAACCTGTGACCAAAGATATAGATCGCCGATGAGAAGGGAGGTATATAAAAGTAAGCAACTAGTTGCCTTCATTAACTTGAAACATAGCAGAAAAACCGTTTCTAGAAGAAACTGCAATAAATGCAAATGACTATCTGTGACCGATTCGCTGAGACCGGCTGCCCCTTCGGTATATAAACTATCAATGAGTAGCGCCAGGCTAAGCACGTAACTTTTCCAATACTGAGATAAACACGGTATTTTGGAAGACTTGCTGTAGCAATCATTTATGATGATTATCATCGCTGCTCATCAGCATGTACTGCACAACAGTATTTTTGATGATCTTTCAGACAGCAAATGTTTCTAATATTTTCAAGCAGAAAACGATAGGAAGCTGTCTCCCTATAAGACTGCTAGCGAACTTCGGGTGATAGAATAGCGCTTCCAGGCCTCGAGCGGATCCCATTTTGCTTGCATACCATGCTGCGTATGTCACAGGATTACGCATACTCCCTGAGAATTTAACGCACAAGTCTGGAAACTCAACTATTCACATGGCTAGAGGCAGGTGAGGTAAATAGATAAGCCCAGACAAGCACCGCACATCCCAATCCCTTTTGAGACAACGAAAAGGAGACGTGAGTTGGTTTGACTTGCAAACTTACTTTTCGTTTTAACTTACTCCAGGGAGATATGTGCTGTGTAATGCAAATACAATTGTTGATGTTCGTAAAAATCAATAGCAGAGGATTATGAACTGAGTTCCCTTTAGCGTAAAGTCTGTCTATACTTACAACAGAAGCCTGAATTGACCAGATCGTAAATAACTCCCCCATAGGCGTTAGCTAGAAGAGTTAGTGTATGTCTATCGTTCGCTTTTTCTTTCTTTCTTTTCTTGAATCAACATTATGACCTTGCTTTGAAATCGTTAGCAAGGTGCTTAATTTGTTTATATCAACCAGATATAGCCTTGTCTTGTTTTAAGATGGTATTTAATTAGCCTATTTGTAGCGCTCAATCCTTGTTTGAAAACGGTAATCAGAGGAGTAGAGCGGACAGAGCAAAGCCTATACCCTCAAGTCCATCGTATGCATTATGTATGATTTTTCTATGGCTACGCTAATATCTGTGAATATGGAATTTGCTCGCACTGGCACATAAGTACTGCTGCTATCTTGCATGGCTCATAAATAGAGCTACTCAAGGTAAGAGTTGGAACATTTGAAAAGCGACATAGATCGTTTTTCAGAATTTCCAAGCAAACGGTATCCATGAAAGCATTTCATTGAATGGTACATACATGGACGATAATCCGGACAGAAGATGGTATGAAAGATGCCCCTCTCACAGTAAAGATAGGACATGCGAAGAGGTTTTCTGTTGAATGTGCTTAATGATGTAATGTCTTTAGGTTAGGGAGAGGCTCCTTTATGTTATTGTAGAAGGCTGCTTCTAATGCTTCCCTATATTAGGCTCTCGAATGGTTTATACTATTTTATGCATATTCATAGAGTGGTTTCGTTTCATTTATCTCACGTTTCTCACGATGAAATAAGGAGCAGGAACATTCTGCAACGCGGAAGCCCTTCAGGAAAACGCCTTTTCCACAAATCCTTTGAGAAGGATAAATACCCGATTTACTTCGTTGCACATACTTTATTTCCTCACGCGTAAACTGCATCTGTTTTTCTCAATTTCCAGCGGCTCGAAGCCATGTATGCGTCTTACCTACTTGGGAGAAAAAAGTAAGTTCCGGTAACGCTGCACAAACGCGAAATTAGTAACCATGGCACACAGGTTAACCGCAACTTAGGCTGATCAATCTAAGCCGGAACTTTTACCAGTCAATCAAACATCAAGTTTGTTTTGCTAGCAAAATCCCATCCTTCCCTGCCTACAGTTTGCTACGTATTTTATGCCCTTTCGCGTTCATAGCCATAATGAACAGAAATCCATGCTATCCAAAACAAAAGGATCTCTAACGTTATATTGCAAATGGTTTATGCAACACGATATCATGCAAAAAAAAAAACCCCCTTACCATTGCTATAATAGTACGAGAATATCGTTTACTTGAAGGTATGCATATGCAACATAATGTGGAAGAGGAGAAAGGGAAGTTGAAACGAAAACCATACTAACCTTTACAGGTTGTAATAGGATCATTTTTTTATTTACAGGTTAAGGAACATGCCCGCACGGTTAAGTTGATGTAACCACGGGTATCCTTTTTCCCGAAAACGAACTCATAGCTTCTTCCGGGGAAAAAACTGCATTTTGTTTTAACTTGATGGAATATAGATACCTTGGTTCGTCAGGGCTAAAAGTGAGCGCCATCGGCTTGGGATCATGGATCACATTTGGTAAAACATGCGAAAACAAGGATGACCATGACGGCCCTAATGACCAACTCTCCTCACATTCATAGCGGCTCAAATTGATGCAGGTTTGCGTTCTTTTCTGTTGTAATGCTTCATCGTTGAATATACTACGCGAGCAACTGAGCATGGCATTCCTTTGAACAAACAGACACGGCGGCAGAGTGTATGCGTGTTGCTTTCCAACATGGTGTTAACTTCTTTGACGTTGCAGAGTCGCACTCAGGTAAAGATATTCCCCCCCCCCTGGATGAATTCTTTGAGTAATTAATGGCAACGCACTCGCCGTCTTTTAGGCGGGCAGGCGGAAATTGACATGGGTCTTGCTCTCCGACGACATAACTGGCGACGATCAGATTATGTGATAGCCACCAAGGTGTTTTGGGGAGGCAAAGGACCTAATGACCGCGGGTTATCACGAAAACATGTGATTGAAGGTTTGACAGCTTCTCTCAAACGGCTGCAGCTAGATTATGTTGATATCGTGTATGCTCAACGGCCGGACGTGGATACGCCGATGGAAGAAATTGTCCGTGCATTCTCTTGGTGCATTGACAAGGGAATGGCTTTATACTGGGGCACGAGTGAATGGCCAATCCATCTAGTGATCGAGGCAATTGAAGTAGCCAGGCGATTGAATCTTATTGAACCTGTGGTTGAGGTCAGGAAACAATGAAGAAAAAAAAGAAGCAGGAATCAAAAACATGAAATTTTTTGTTCACTAACATCTATTCCAAAGCAACCTCAATATAATATGTTCCATCGTGAACGGGTGGAAAAGGAATACAAGCCTTTATCCGACAATTATCGCCTCGGAATTACTACATGGTCACCCTTGGCGTCCGGGGTACTGACAGGCAAATATAATGACGGAAAGATACCTTTGGATGCGCGACTGGCCATCCAGGATCACCCAGTCATCAATCGGTTGCGAGCAGGATTTTTTAGTGAAGAAGGCCGACGTAAAATTGAAAAAGTCGGTCGACTAGTGGTAAATTATCCAATATTTTTGAGAATGCATCCGGTTTCTTTACGCTTTACATTCTTATTTTTCTTTCTTGGGAAACCTAGCGGGTCGCTCAAAAGCTAAATATCACACCAGCTCAGCTAGCCATTGCGTGGTGTCTGAAAAATCCAAACGTCTCTGCTGTGATCACTGGAGCATCGCGACCTTCGCAAATAGAAGAAAATGTCAAAGGGATCCAGTATTTACATCTTTTGACAGATGAGGTAAAGAGAATGCGCACCGAATAAGCCCATCATATCTAATCGCACCATCTTAGATCATGGCGGAGATTGAGCAGGTATTCTAACAAGCGACAATGATTTCGGGAAACCTAAAACTTAAGCTTTTTTACCTGTCTTTGCTAGATCCTTGGGAACAAGCCAGAACCTGTGTTTAATTTTAGAGCGTCATAGGACAGCGATTGTCTTTTTATAAAGTGATTTGGGGTATTACCGATAACAGTAAGATTGTCGATATTTCAGTGGCAAACCTTTGGGGAGATCGTATTACGCAACAAAATCTAGTGGGCTTTGGCGTAGATGAGATACAGATGATAAGCATTCGGCTATGTTAAGCCTTAAAGACATGAAATAATTCCCTCCAAACAACGCTGCATTATGTTTACGAACCAACTCACTGATTGAAAAAAAATCTTTGATGCTTGTACTTAACGTGTGTTAAGCTGACAGAATATAACTAATAGGCTATGAAATTTGCATAAAGCTGGCAAAATAGGAAATCTATGAAGATCCCTTGCACCTACAGAACAGCCTTCATTCGTTTCAGTCACTCAGTAACACTCAGATTCCCGAGAACCGAAAACAGTGGGAAATCCACTTCCCTTCATTTTCAAGTTCCTTACAGAAACAAAGGCCTAACAACAAAGGGAAGATCTTTTGCATCATATTATTGTAAACACCCTGTCATCCATTGTCCTCCATATCTTCAGCATAATATCTGCATACCTTTTTTGTTTGTTTTTATGTGTGGTTGCTACTCATTCCTTTGTTGATTTGTCTGCCTGCCTCATAGGCAAAGATACTTGCTGTTCAAACTCACTTGAAAGGCTTAAATTCACCTGAATATTTCCGTTTCCGTTGCGAGCCTTTGCTAGTTCCTCTTAACCTCTGAACGACTTCGCGACGAAAAAGAACCTTGATGACAACAAAATACGTTACGAACCTAGGAAGCGTTAACGTTGGCCATCCTCACAGTTTTGCTATGATTCCATTATATAATATCAAGTCTAAGTAAGTTCTACGGTGGAACGCTTGGCTCAGGATAAAGAGTGGAGAGCAGAGGTTAACCCTTCTCTATTGAGGTATCAGTTATAGAAAGTACCTAATTGCTTGTACGATGTTTTCTACCATACTTACATCATCGTTAGTAAATATACAGCGATGGGAAAAACAAGGTTTTGCTTACAAAGGACAGTTGGCAACAGGGCTGAGGTAGACTTTCTATCTTACAAGAAGTTAAGCGATCAAAATCTAAGCCTGCATCATAACACTACAAGGAACTACCCTCATGCCGTTGAAGAAGATAGCCGGACATGAAAAATTTGTGCTGCTGGCAGAACTACACAGCTATACATTCGGTTACTTCGTGGAGAGGGCCCAGTTCGCCAAGAAAATTTTGGAAGTTGTGCATGGAACCTTTCACATTGAGCATAGCGAGCAAGTTGTACTAATTCAGAAAATATGCGGAAACGTGTCAGTGTGAAACAGCTGTAAAGCCTGTCGCGTAAAAAAACAAGTTCTGGCAAGAAGAAGAGAAAAATCGATAATTTAGCAGCAACAAACGATCTCGCTACATTGTTTAGCAATAAACTTTGTTAATAACCTATCTTAAAATCTCGTTTGTTCCAACGATACAACCCATAGAAGAGCTGCTTCGCTCTCAATGACTGATAGGTTGCGTAAAGTACATTCTGGCGTAATAATCATGGGAGTTCCCGGTGTCTCCAGTGCAATGACCCGTTCATTATCGGAGAAATGCATCTGCCTTGTGGCGGTAATGGTAACCTAAATTGTACAAACTGTCTTCCCAGCAGTAATTTAACCTTTCAATAAATATGTTTACGCCTGGCAAAATAGCTGCAAAACAATCGGTCCAAGTTGAGGATGGCTTTGGCTCGCTCAAGATATACAGTAACCTATTGTCTAGCGTCAACGCCATCGGGCACAAGATAATATGGAGGGCCGACCATGGAATACGTAACATACGTTGTTAATAGCGAAAGCGCGCAGAATGACCAAGCAAAAAGAAATCGAGGATATGGCTACAGGTTTCTATAAAATAAAACGTACAAACATAAAAGATTCTCTGCATGTGTTATTCTGCTAATTGTTTGCAACAAGCCATGTTCATATAATTTGATTATTTAAATCAGTCATAAACTACCAAAGCCCTTTGAGACGCATCGATAAATAATATATCATCTGGGTAGCATTCAGAGTGCAATGAGTTATCAGCCCTTAAATGCCCTAATATGGAACGAAAAATAGTTTGGAATCTACGGAGATGAGAATTACACTTGAGGACATGTAGATGAATACGAAAAACCTATGAATATGAGACATTGCAGGTGTACTGACGGCTGCGATAAAGCAGTGTTACCTTGTTCTTTGGCCTCGGTGATAGAACTTAGAGAAGAAATGCAGTTGGTGTTCCAAACTAGAGTAGTTTATTGTGAGTGGTAGCACGTCAATCCAGTTGTCCTGTCCATGGAACACAAATACTACGAAGTCAAACAACGATACTAGACGTATACCATATTAAAGAAGCTATTTCCGCGCAACTGGCCACGTAAATGGGAAATGGAAAATTTCACGCTTAGCAACATTGACTTCAATTGGAGAAACAAGTAATTTGTGGAAATAGCGCACGTACTCGTGAGACAAAGATAGAGGGATTCGTCCCTACAATGCGTCTAACCCAGTTTGAACGGAGAGTTCTTATTGTTCGCTCCGTGTAACCGTATATCCCAGCTCACGGAAAATCATTTATCTCGGAGAAGGGTCCTGTTCCACTCGATCACTGTCCAAATTCTGTGCTCTGGCCGGTGATTGTTAACCTAACGATAACTACCGCAGCAGTTTTTGTTCAATGTATAGATACACATGTACAGCCAGTTTCTTCCCGCAACAACATTTTTTAGACGTTGACTCCTTTTCGTCTCATTATGAGGAACATATTGAGATGAGGACGAACAGAATGAGTTTGTTAACAACAAGGCTTATGGAGTTCGGTTTTAATAACCACTACCGTCTAGTTTTGTGATCAGGGAAAACCCATACATAGGAGAGGCGACAATGTTACTCTATCTGGATAGCATCCTG
This sequence comes from Apophysomyces trapeziformis B9324, assembly GCA_000696975.1. NCBI lineage: Eukaryota > Fungi > Mucoromycota > Mucoromycetes > Mucorales > Mucoraceae > Apophysomyces > Apophysomyces trapeziformis. The sequence goes on along the minus strand of JNDP01001275.1, from coordinate 216,459 downwards.
GCTGCGTATCTTTCAACGTGTGTTATCGTAATCTATATGACAAGCACTGGGGTTCTTTCGTGGATCCAGATAGAGCTGTGTACCTTACGGTTTATTGTATTCTATTTCATGCTACTCTAAAACAAATTTTGCGTCCATGGAAAGTTATGCTATTCGCTTGCGCAAAAGTAATCTTGCAGTGGTGCAAATCAACTTCCAAGATATTGTAACTTTAACTTAAAATGAAACGACTTTACTGTTCTATTTGGCGGTTTGGGACTGCAGAGAAGGCTCTAGTAACCTTGGTAACTTTAACTACCACAGGCTCATGAAAGCTCCATACACCACACCGAAACTGCACACGTCATGCAACAGCAAGAATTGACGCAGCTTAATTATCTAGTAATCCCATCATATGGACATCCTGTGCGTTGTCTGCGTACAAAAAAAGCCTACAAGCTAGTGAGACGCAGCAGCCATAAAAAACTTTCCCTTCCTTATACAAGGATACCATACGTTGTGGGATCCAATAATGCATGGACCAGTTCTTCATCAACCATAGTGTTCATTTCATAGCTCGGCTTCAAAATGTCCCCGTCCAGTTCCCTATCCAACGGCGCTTAATTTGAACGCTAGGCGATGTTGTTGTCTTCCAGTCACCCTGGTTTCCATTGCAGCATCGGCACGTAAAGCGAAGCAGTGAACCACTCGATTCTTTTTCTTGTTCCCAATTATAAGAGTGGCATATCACTTTTAGAACGATGATTAACGTAATGATATTGCTAGCTTTTTACCAGAAGGATGCAGCATACCCGGTTGCATAGAAGTGATGATAGGGTAAGACCGTGTTCAAAATAGCTTAAATACCTGATCCATGGTAGCGTCCTATTGTGGACCTGAGATCTGCGGAAGATAAAATTTAACAACCTTATTATTTTGCATCCGTTACCTATGATTGATATATAATTTCTGCCGCGGTCTTGGCTTCCTCTGGATCCGTCAGCCATCGTCTCCATAGTATATTGAGCGGTCAATACTTTAAAATTACCATGAATTACAGGCAGCTGTAAGTACAAGCTAGTCAGAAGATATAGGTGCTTACGGAATGCAGCGATTTACATTGTCAGACTAGTTGTATATGTATGTGAATTTCCTATACTTTAGCCGAAAATGTTGATTTTGATCGTTCTTTGATCTTGTGGCCACAGCAAGTTAGCAAATACCTGATGTACATCACTTCGACAATCCTCATCAGCGTTCGAGCCAAAAAGAATGATATATGGATCGTAAGGAGCTGAATTTCAGAGATACTATTGCTGTTTCACTTTCACTACTTATAGCAAGCTTTGCCAGGATTTGCCAATCTGTACTCTTTCGTATTTGTTCCTTACAGTAACCATCCTTCTAAGGCACCTGGCACCTTTTGTTGCCGGATAAAAGATTACCAATTAGTACATAGCACGAAACAGATTGCGGCTAACCCTTTGTTTTACAGGTACATTCATGTGTACTACACCAAACCTGCAAACGTACATGGTTAGGAGCATGGTCCGTTACTAGTCAAGGTAAGACAGGCTTATATTGTTGTCTCTGCCTTCACTAAAAGCTAAAGCCACTTAGAGTTTGCGGAAAGTGTTGGTCCGTAGATCAATTATATCTATGCGTAACAAGTACAAGACCTCCAAGGTCTGCAGCAGATGTCATAACGATACTGTTGTCTTCCGAGTCCATGGAATTTAAGCGTGCGGTTACACATATGCTTGCTACCAAGAGGCAAAGTAATTAGCTCTTTTAATTGACAATAACCAATTTTGGAAAAACTATATACGAAGTCGTCAAGACACACGCAAACATCGATATTTCTTTGGCGATCGTAAAGAGCTTTTGCATATATCAAGTCAATGGCTTTCTACCCGTGCACTTGGTACGTGTTGTTATTGTAAAATCCTTTTGTGTCCTAATACAACCACAGCACAAGGCGAATACCTGTAACATGGACTATCCTACTCAGCTGTACCACCAGTGCGAGTATGATAGGCGGCAAGTAACAATATCCCTGGTAAGCAACAATTGTTAATGTCGACTTTGTAAAGCCAGCTGAAATAGAGATGTCAATGTTGAAGGAGACATTCGTGATATACTTATTCGCTACATTTTGTCTGCTTGCTAGCTTTCATCTCGTCAGAAGCGCTGTCCAGGACAGCTTCTCATGAAGTCATTGGCAACTCACCATAGTTTGACACATAAGTGAAAAGATTTTGTATTATATCGTTTCTCCAACATAGAAAATTTACGATCATGGAGTCACACAATGACATTTCATGTTAAAGTGTCCTTACGGAGACGGAAATCTGGCTTTTGTTTATTTGCTGACTAGCAATCTTATCCGTAGAGACAAAATTTCCAAAACATGTATCGCCTCCGAAAATCGTTTTACATATACCAGTGATCCATGCATAGCGAGACGGATGATTTCTATAGTCTTATTACGTTCGTAAGCATGTACTCAGCAACTTTACTTGATCTTGCACATTGTTTGTTACAACTAAATTAAAGCATGACAGCTAACAAAGAGAACACAGGAAAAGGCGTTTTTTCTTTACTGGAACCAAGAGCATGGGCTACAAAAGTTGTCAGTCGGAGTTTGCTTAATTATCAGCCAACGCCTGTTCGGCAAAAGCTCAATTACGTTAGCACAGCTTCATAGTCAGTTCATGCTTTCGGGTTACTTTGAGATTATGGCTCGAAAACAAGATGCTGTTGTGCTCGTTTGCAAAGAAGTTACTGAGCTATCCGGGTCTGAAGCATAGAGTGAATGCTTAATAAGCAGGACGTACTACTGTTAGATTGGCTTATTACAGTAAAAGTACCAAAATTAGCAGCGTTCAGAAATAGTGGCAGGCTTTTCCAATTTCATTCTTGACACTGGATACAATTTCTAGAAGTCCTTGGTTGCATTGATTAAAGAGTTTAACTATGCTCAATTCACAATGGCTACACAAGATCGGGGACTTCATCCATTTTGCTATGGATGCCATCTTATCATAAAGCCAAACGATTAGCCACAACATGTTAAGTTTCTTAAGTCCGACATCTTGTCATCCATAGGGTAGTACAACCTATGGACAGAGTACCTTCTCCCTCACGCATTTACCTCCGCACTCCTCGATCCGCTTCCGTGCGCCGCAGAAGCATGCTAAAACTCAGAAAGGTGATTGATCTAATTATGAGATGAAATTGTGGAACTGTTCTGTTTTTCTTTCTTAACTATTTATCGTCTCGATAGGAAAACTGGTTTTGTTCCCACTCTTTTTACTTTCTTCAATAGCAACAAATCAGGTTTGCTATAGTGCAGTATTTAATGGCTTTCTTCCGTTTATTCAAGTAAGGCATAACAAACCGATGTGCGGGGCTAATTAGATAGTTTGATAGATAGTGTAACCAAGGCGGTAGTCCACGTTCCTACGCGGCCCCTGCCACGGTCGGAAGGGTAATTAAGGAGCAGTCGGCATCCGACCAAACAAGGCAAGTTTCTTTATTTCTTTGTTGGTTGCTGTGTGCACTGATTTTTAAATTAATGAGTTGCCGCTTGGGGCCAGCCCGTATCCTTTCAATTATGGTGATTCGGTAAATAAGCTGAGTTAACCGATCGATTGGAGTCGGGTGCCCTTTCCTACCTTATAAATAGACCCCTCCTTGACAACGTTGCCATCCTCATCAACTGAACATACTCATTCTTTTCCCAATTACAACAAACGCCGGTCGTCCTCTTCCAAATCCTTATTATTATCAAACATGCTCTTCAACACTGCCTTGATCACTCTTGCCTCTACTCTCGCCCTCATGGTCAATGCCGCCCCTATGCCTCTGGAGAAGCGCGGTTTCTCTGGTGATGGTACCTTTTACAACCCTTCCGTCGGCAAAGGTTCCTGTGGATGGCTGAACTCGGATAGTCAGATGGTTGCCGCATTGAATGCTCCTCAAATGGGCAATGGTGCTAACCCCAATAACAACTCGAAGTGTGGCCGCTCTATTCGCGTCAAGGGACCCAAGGGTTCGGTCACAGTGAAAATCGTTGACACCTGCCCACCATGCAGTTCTGGCGATGTTGATCTGAGCCCTGCTGCTTTTGCGAAGATTGCTGATTTCGATCAAGGACGTGTGCCTATCACCTGGGACTGGGCGTAAATGCAGAGCACAACCAAAAAAACGCAGAGCAGGTCTCTTTCCCGAAAAAACTCTTTCTTTTGTAACACTATCTGCATATATATACATTATCTTCTATCATTCAAAGCATATCCTATCCCTGAAAAAATATGGACATTTAGCATTTCCGTGAAATAAATAAAAGTTCAAAACTAGATCATACAGAAACAACAGATCACTTTTCTTTACTATGGTGACATAAACACAAAGCTTGAAAGGACAGCAACTGACCGTGTGCGAATATGGAAACTCTGAAATATTTAATGTCTCGAAATTGTTTGTTTACATTACAAATTACACAGATCAGTTTTGCGGTTTCTGGCAAAACAAATAAAACGCACACGCATTGATGAAAACAAGCTTAAGTCTTTGAACCTGTTGTTTCTATTTTGGCACAAAGAAAAACATGAACACCAGATAACCAATCATATCTAGCCATCTGGTTACTTTATCCCAAAACTGACAGCCGAGGAAAACAAAGAAAATCTGATAGGATATAGTGCAGTTTTCTAGGCTCTGCGAAAGACTTTTTTGGCAAAGGTTAGTATAGGGGCTATGGGTCATAGACATCAAGCCTGATTTATATCGTCACGTAACCATCTTTTGTTACGTTTATCTATGATGATCCTTTGTTTAATTAGAAATACTATTGATTCATTTAGTGTTCATTTATCTGCACATGAACAAGTGCTACTATTATCGAGTAGAAATTAAAGGAAATAATAGGACTGGGGTATTTCATAGCAAACTAGTACACACGCACTATTGCTCAGCCCCGGTCGTGGTGGCATCGTTCTCCGTCTTTTTGCTGACTTTTGCTTCCTCTTCAACAGCGCCGATTTCAATGATCTCGTCGTCATCCTGTGCGACCCTTTTATCCTGTTTAATCTCCGCAGTCTCGGGCTTCTTCTCACTCTCCTCAATCACTTCGATGACCTCTTCTGTTGCAGGAGCAGGCGAGATCTCTTCCTCTTTTTCTTTCTTTTGGATGTTCTCCTGTTGTTTGTTGTCTTCTTCCGTCGTCTCAGTTACTTCTACCTTGTTTTCTACGGGCCTTTCTTCTGGAGCGGAGTTGGTCTCGACCGCCTTTGCTTTAGGTGGAAGATAGATCTCGGGCAGATTCGCTTGATCGATAGACAGTGTAAGTGTGGCCAGAAGCTCATCACTAAAAATAAAAAGCAAACAAGGATTAGCTATATGGCGTGAGAAAGTTTTCTCTTTCACATACTTCGAACATACGACAAATTTCTTGAATGTGGCTTCCGGCAACAGTGGGCGAATGAGCTTAAAGATTTTGCTGAAACGGGACAGAATCAGTCTTCCACAAGCAATAACAATTGATGCTTATCTTACCTGCCCCACCAAGGAACATTGACAAAATATTTAGTGGCCTGTATTTTGTTGAGAATGAATATGTGCTATTCTTCAGTCATCATCTGATAATAATGCTTACCAAAAACTCGGGATAGTTATCCTGCATAATTTTGATGATCTCCTTTGTGGCTGCCTTAGCATTTGCAGTACGACCAAACATTGAGGCACCCTTATAATCATGTATCTGGATCATCGAATCGACTTCAACAAGATCCACTAACTTTACGCCTTTCTCCATAAGTTGGACTCGCCAACGGATAAAACTAGAAAATAAAGGGCACTCCGTTATGGAACTCTGAGCTAGGGATTTATCTAGCTTACGTGTTGATATCCCCAAACACTTTATCTTGATCTAGATCGCCGTAGAAATTATAGCAGACTGGACGGCCTTCCTTATCAGTTTTATGCATATATCCGACCTTGCCAAAGACGGCTTCGTCAAATGATTCATTCAAGATTTCATCTGTTTTGAATTCCTTGCGCCACTTCAAAGTATCTGTCAACATCTTGACAGCTGCTTCAACATTTAGATCCCTTCGCAGGGAAAGAAAAAGAGGTCAGACTCCTGCACATACTCTTATGGTGGGGATATCTCGGTTTTACCTTGCACGCAAAAACTTGACCAATAATACATCCAATCGTTCATCTTGCGAATCCTTGTCGAGGGCTACACCCCACAATGGATAAGGCTCCTCGGATTCCAAGGCTGACTTTAATACATCGGGCAATGAAGCTTTGAGTGTACTGATGGCGTCGGTTTCGTCTTTGGTAAAAGCTTTTACGAATTTGTTTTCAGTCATTATGAGTTAAGTAAAAGAAGAAGAGGAAGAAGAGGGGAAGAAAGAAATGGGAAAGAGAGTGTGGCAGGAGAAGGAGGAAATGACGGGCCGAATGGAATGATTGGCCGAAGGACGGAAACCCACAAAAGGAAATGAGAAGGGGGTGCAGAGGGTAACCATGGCAATTCACGAAAGCGGCGCGTCGCGTACTTCAAACGCGCTTCGTCAATTTTTTTTGGCACAGTCACGATATTACACAGATATTTGTCAGTAAGCGAAAGGTATAAAAAACGGGAGACAGTGAAACACCTCTCTTGCTTTGTCCAACTGCTTCTACTACTCTTTTTCTTATGATCTCCGTTACCGCTGACAAGTTGACTTCCAAGATCTCAAACCCAGCCTTGGACGACATGACCGCATCTCTTCAAGCCATGAAGCTAACTCGTCGTGAGGAAGAAGAAGAAGAGATCCTAAAGGAGAATCCAAGACGCTTCTGCCTGTTCCCTATTAAATACCATGAAGCAAGTATTCCCTCTGTCTTGTCTATCAGCTTTTGTTCCTAACATATCTTATCTTTCCAGATCTGGCAATTCTACAAAAAGGCAGAAGCCTCTTTCTGGACAGCTGAAGAGATTGACCTGAGCAAAGACCAAAATGACTGGGACAATAAGATGACTGCCGATGAACGCTACTTCATCTCTCATATTCTGGCCTTCTTTGCAAGTTCCGATGGTATCGTCAACGAAAACCTGGTACAAAACTTTTGTGATGAAGTCAAGATTTCCGAGGCAAAATGTTTCTATGGTTTCCAGATCATGATCGAAAATATCCATGCAGAAACCTATAGTTTGCTGATCGATACCTATATCAAGGATCCAAAGGAGAAAGAAATGCTGTTTGATGCAATTCAGACCAGTGAGTATGAGACAGCTAATCTGAGCGCGTAGAAATTAAATTACTTTATTAGTCCCATGCATCAAACGTAAGGCTGATTGGGCATTCAAGTGGATCTCATCCAGCAATCGGTTTGCCGAACGTCTCGTCGCCTTTGCTGCAGTGGAAGGTATCTTCTTCTCCGGAGCCTTTGCTTCTATCTTCTGGCTGAAGAAGCGTGGTTTGATGCCCGGCCTGACTTTCAGTAACGAACTGATCTGTCGTGACGAAGGTCTACATACCGACTTTGCATGCCTTCTTTTCGGTCACCTTAAGAATATTCCTTCTCATGAATGTGTCCGCGATATCATTGTCGAAGCTGTTTCGATTGAAAAGGAATTTTTGACCGAAGCCTTGCCTGTCAATCTCATCGGCATGAACTCAACGCTTATGTGCCAATACATTGAATTCGTTGCTGACCGTTTGTTGGTCGCCCTTGGATTTACGAAACACTATAACTCCACCAATCCCTTTGACTTCATGGACCTTATCTCGCTTCAAGGCAAGACCAACTTCTTCGAAAAACGTGTTTCCGATTACCAACGTGCTGGTGTTATGAACAAGACGCCTGAGGAGAAGACCTTCACCTTAGACGCCGATTTCTAAGCTGCTCCGGTTTGATACCTTTTCCGCTGCATTTTTTTAATTCTATAGCCTATTATTTTTTCTTTTGTTCATTACTCCCCACTTTTCCTTTTCTTTTAACACTTTAACGACACATTTAGCCCAACCCTATCCCCCTCACACACACAAAGAAGAGAAAAAAGGAGAATTAGCAAGTGGAGTTCAAGCAGAATCAGACAACTTGCTTTTCATCTGTAAATATTCCCCCTTCTCATTTCATATATCTTGAAATAAATCAAAAATTCTTGCTTTAGTGTTTGGTTTCGTATGTTATTAGAAAAAGTAGTCTTCATCCTATTTATTTATTTTACGCTGTGCTGGGATACACCTTTAGGTATTCTTCATGCAATTTCTTTTGTGTGTCCCATTCTTTCTGAAGCTTCTTACGCCTGCTCTTTGTCAATTCCTCACCATCTTTCGTATGAGTTGGCATGCCGTTCTCGTCGAACTTGGAGAATTCATCCGATGATCTGAACATGTCTTGAGGAGCAACCCGGCCTTTCTCCAACTTTTCTCTTCGCTTGCGTTCATGTTCGGCTTGCTGTGCAGCTTTCTTTGCTTCTTTCTCAGCTAGAAGGGCAAGCTTCTTCTCACGCGCCTTGATGAGCTCTTCACGAGGTACAAGTTTGACTAATGCTGAACCGTCTATGATACGTCCACGTTTAGCTCTTAGAAACAAAGCTACCAAGACCTTGTCTAGCTTACCTTCTTGGTCGTCAAGTGATACACCAAGGTCTACAAGCTGGACATCACGGAGCTTGTCACACAGATCCAAAAATTCCTTAGGCTGACGCTTATCGCGTGCGAGCAATCTCACACCATCACGGAACGAAGAGAGAGTATGCAAGTAGGGCATCAACTGATCCTCGACCTATTTTTTTTTTTTTCACGTTATCAGCCATTGCTGAATTCCGCAAGTAGGCGTATTGTCGAGAAATCTTACATTACCACTGCTGCCAGCAGCACCAAAACCGATCTCGGCGCCATCTTCAGCAACGCCAAAGATCTACAAAAAAAAAAGAGCAAAGTTCAACAATGCATTCAGACTTGTTCACTACCTTCATAGTAGAAGTCACCCATTTAGCGATCTTGCCGAGTAAATGAGGGTTCACCACTTTAGAGCCGTTGGCCATATACTTGTTGGTCTGATTAATCAAACCCATGATCTCATCCATGGCTGTAGGAGTGTTAATAGAGTCGCAGAGAGCTGCATGCACAGCATCTTGCTTCTGCTGAAGGCTTTTTATCATATGTGTTGTCAGCAGGTTTCCGCCACAGCTGCTATATTTACTTACAGGGCCAATAGCTCTTTCTCGCTGTCTCTGAATCGATGCGTAATAGAACCATTAGGAAGTTCATCTGCACCACGAGAACCGTCTCCACGGATTTTGTAGATCAATGCTTTAACGTTATCAAAGAAGTTCTAGTCCAAAAGCCCTAAGATAAGACTAGACAAACAGCATAATCCCCTCTCACCTTCATGGTTGTTTCCATTTGAATAGTCTCCTGCATACTGGAATCCTTAAAATCCATCTTAGCGTCCCATTGATGGCGCAGGAAGAAGAGACGCAATTGACGAGCACTGTACTTTTGAAGTGCTTCCTGGATAGTGATGAAGTTTTTCAGACTTTTGCTCATCTTCTGGCCTTCCACGTGCAAGTGACCGGAATGCAAGAAGTAATTCACCCACTGCTTGCAGTCATAGTAAGCCTCGGACTGGGCGATCTCGTTGTCATGGTGAGGAAATGCCAAATCCACACCACCGGAGTGAATGTCCATGCTTTCACCAAGCACAGCACTATAGAACCATTAAGTGAAATGATTGACTTTGCTTTACTCGTATCTTACCTGGCCATTACGGAACATTCAATGTGCCAACCTGGTCGACCTTGGCCCCAAGGCGAATTCCAAACGGGTTCACCAGGTTTAGATGCCTTCCACAGAGCGAAATCATTGGGACTACGCTTGCCCTGCAATTTGGCACCAAGGGATCCTTCGCCATCTTCAATCAGAGCAGTGTCACCTTTGGACCAGGGCTCAAGCTTGGCATAATGATGACCATTGTGACCATCGTACCGGGATGTATCGAAATAGACAGAGCCATCGGCCACATACGCATAATTATTGGCTATAATCTTTTCAACGTATTCTATGATCTCAGGAACGTATTCACTCACACGTGTTTGAATGTCAGGTGCTCGTACCTTTTATGAACGAGTAGAAACAATATTAATATAAACATACCAGAGGCGTTACGCATTCCCCCACCCCACACCTACATTCAATGCTTCCATATCCTTGAAGTACATATCCTCCCAATATGCTGGTAACTCTCGGAAAACCTTTGGATCATTCACCTCAGCGCCTTTCTACGTAATTTCATACTTAGTCTGATCGAACCTGATTTTCCAATAGCTTACTCTTTTGTCAAGATACACTGACATAATATCTCGAGATTTCTCGAGTACTTCCTCTGCAACTTGTCTCGTAGTATTTCCGGATTTTTTAGCTTCCTGAATGGCAGCATGTGAAATATCCTATTCCAACCAATGCCCTGTCTTAGTATTCCCTTGTTCGATATTGTTTTCCCGCCTAAACAATGTCGTTACCAAGGCAGTGAAATGCATCTTAAACTTTTCATCGATCAAGACTGCTTTGGCCACTTCTTCAGGAGTCATTTTCTGAACAAATGCTGACCAGTCCTTTGATGCATTTTCGTCGATCTTTCCCAATTTTGCTTGGGCGTATTCTGTCCATGCTTCATCCAACTGCTTAACCAAACTGTCGTCGAGCTTTGACACTGATTGCTTTAACTGATCAAAAAGATATTGCTGTCGAGCACGGATAATAATCTGTAATGGCATGACTAATTTTAGACATAACCAATTCTCTCTTGCTCCGATCTTTCCGATTTGAACCTACCTTGTCGTCAATGTCAGTAACGTTTTGAACAAAAAGAACGTCGTATCCAAAATAATCTTCGAGGATGCGGCGAATAATGTCCATGGTCAAATACGTTCTGAATAGATCGAAGTGATAAAAATAAATCTGTCAGTCGGATAACGCTCTATGACAGGGTGGCCTTTGGTACCTGGCATGACCCATATGAGAGGCATCATAGACAGTGGGTCCACAGTTGTACCATGTCACTCGACGACCTTGTTTCGGTATGAACTCAGTCTAAGGGCGTAGCAAATGATATCAGGTTCTGCATCATCCAACCGCATATCGAACCTTGGTTTTCGTTAAGGAGTTTTGCAAATGCAGAGTGGGCAATGTGTGTCCAGAAGGACGTAGCCACTCAGGCTGCTGACGCGACTTGGCCTGTAGCTCAGTTGACATGGTGCGAAATGTCCGTGGAAAGTAAGTTGATGTGCAAAGGACAACCGAACGCGTACGGAGCAGAGATCTTTTATAGCACGAAGCGATCAATAATCGCATCAATAGAAGAACGCTTCGATTTCCGCAGCGTGATTTTTTGGGTACGTGGCTTAGGACCAATATAAGAGTTTTGACTCAGAATGAGGCAGCTTAAATGTGGTGCAAATATGACACTTCAACTTCCCTTAGTTGAGTATTTCTAGACGTTAAGGCTATGCTTAGAAGGAACAGATGAGATAAAATTATCCATATTCAGCCATAGATTTACATATTTTTTATTCATGTTCATCTATCTGCAAGTAATCAAACTCTTCTGCATTGATGTAGCTTATGTATCTGATACTCGTTCCTTAGTTTCCGCTTTGGTTCTACAGCCGCAAAAGATAATGAAAGCTCAATTTGGTCAGAATAAAATCGAAACAATTCCAATGTATATATAGTGTTTATTATGATGCCGAGAGCTTCTTTTGTTTTCTGGCTTCAATATCTTTCAAACTCCATAAGGAGACGCCGGTTTGATTCGTCTCAAATGGCTGCGCCATGGTTCGTAGGAATTTCTTAGCAATGACTAATGCCATGTCAGTAGATAAGTTGGTCGATGCGTCCGTGACATATTGGTTGATCCACTTGGGCAATTTGGCCCTTTTGTCAGCTCGTGCAAATCGCTGCAAATAGATAACAATTACATCATTAATGCTAGCTTCTTTGCTATTATTCCCTTACTTTATCCGCAAAAATCATCAATCCATAATCAGTTTTACCGCGCAGAACTCGACCAACGCATTGAGCAGCATGTCTCATAGCGTCAAATGTTAGAAAATCGTTCTCACGGATATGGAAATTGTCACGCAAATACTCTAATCGTGCCTAATCAACTATGTTAGCAACTCTTCATGGTTCTCTCTTCCCTAGAATAAACCTTTAGAATGCGTGATTCGGTGTATTGATAAGGAATGCCAAACATAATGACTGCTCGACCGTAATTGTGATCAAAATCGATTCCTTCTGAGACCTTTCCCCGAGCGACGGACAACAGAATAGCACCACGTCCATTATCACATGCCTACACACCGGTTATATGCAATGGAACCAGCTGTTGTCTACTAACCTTTCTGTAATTGGCTAATGCCAAACTAGTCTCAGCAGCATCAGGCGTTTCCACGAAAATCAATTTATGCTTCCAAGCTTCGTTTAGAATGCCCTGCGAGATAAGTTTCGGTCAGCTATTGCTTTATCCATGAGGAACCTACCATATCATTCCACATCGACACGATTTGCTCCATATACAGATAGCTCGGGAAGAAACAGACGACACCATCCGGAACAATCTTAGAGAATTCCACCATGATTTGGCCAAAATTACGTACGACAGCAGGATCATTACGCACTTCAAACTTTGAACTGACAGCCACCTGATCGGATCCACGGGTGATAACCTGATAGTTATATGTTAGATCGTACAAACCAACATCTTTAATCTACCATTGGAAGGAAACAATTCCGCGTCAAAGTCATGGAATAGCTTTCTTGTACAACAGCTTGGAATTTCAGCATCTTAGGATACATGTCTAAAGGTGACAGTGTTCCTGACGTGATAATAACCGAGCTGAAACGATCAAAGACAGGTTTGATTGCTATCGAGGCGTCAAGGCAGCTAACAATAGAAATCTGTTTGTTTCAAGAAAAGCTGTATTACGATTTGCTTACGTGAAATGCATCACAGGATTAGGTATAGTAGCCGTATCGGTCTCGAAAGGCTCCAGAATAAGTAAAAAGCCTAAACATATGAAAATTCAAAATACGGCTCAGAAACCGAATCTTTGATTTTACCTTTTTCATATGTTGCTACTAGAGTTGCAAACGCAGCTACTCTTTGAAGGCTGGAAAAGTGTTCTAGATCAGTCAATTCCAGCGTCCGCACTAAGCTGGTCAGACGTTCAGCACAAAATCGTAAGGGTTTGCGTTCAATATAAGTGACGTCTTTAAGATGTTGTAAAAATGATAAAGGTGTTTCAGCAACAACATGCATCACTCGTAGGCGTGTCTAAATAAAATGTTTAACTTCAGGCTAGACGTTTTCCCTTCCTAATACCTTTAGATATTCGATAAATCTTCGTAGGAAGGCCACAAAGTGCTCAGCTCTTCTTATATTTCCGGGCACTGCTTCCTTTAGAAGATCATCAGGCAGAACAGGACTGGACATAAACATATCTTCATCTCTTGCAGCACTTGCATCCCGCAATCCTACAATTTCCCAAGCTAAATCAACGTATTTCTCATGGTCTGCCCTTTCTACCTTCGACCAATTTCGAATACTCCGTTTTCAGTTTTTCTGCATCAGTCTGCTTTATCCTTTACTCAACGCCGAGTTAGTAACAACTTAGTAAAATTATTTTACGTACTCCTCTATCTTCTCGGCTAATACTGCAATACTTCTGGTACTTGCATCGAGTGTTGGCCGCGTCAGATCGATACTAAGAGATTCAATACAGACGTTATCTATGTCTTATTATAAGTACAAAGAGAAACTTTTCCATATTCGTTTCTTACCGATGTTATGTGCTTCGTCAAATACGACGATACAATCCTTCGATAATTCTTTGGATACAAGCTCTGCTACTTTCGGATCCAGCATGTAATGATATGAGTAAATGACCACATTGGCAAATGGTATCTATGGTCAGAATAAGTAAAATGATTCAAGAAATGTTTAACAGACTTAAACATACAGCGCGTCGCACCAGATAATAAGGGCAGAATTGCATTCCTTTACAGAAATTTTTGACATCATCCAATGTATACACGCCGCTCGGGATCGGATTCGGTGAATTAGTTGCTTCTAATTGCTATTTCGCGTCAGTGAAGAAAGCTTAGCTATCATTCATTTATCCCTTACCTCGTAGAAATTGCATAGCTCAATATCGGTATCAACTTCCATTGCATTCTCTTCTCCTTTTCGTTTTCCTGCTTTTGCTCGAACCCAGCTTGCTGTCATGTTGCGACATTTCGAATCAACAACTTTTCCCTTCTTTTCTTTTGACACCACTGGGTGGAGACAAAGGTTCTTCCGACTTGTCAAGCCGAGACCAAAAAAATCATCCTCTAATCCTTCTTTCCGTCGATAGTCCATTAATTGTTTAAGTTCTGCTAAAGCCTTCTCAATTTCAGGCACGGTTCGTGAACAGTAAACAAGCTTTCTATGTTGCTCTGTGTGTTGCTATGTGTACACGGAAATCTTCAGCGCAAGTCGGTTGGAAGATAAATGCGGAGCATTACCATTTGGTACGCAACAATAAGGGAAAGCAAGGACACAGTCTTGCCGGTGCCCGAGGGCATTTCCAAAACACAATGACCCTGTTTGAGAAATGAGATAAAGAAACTCATTGTATAACTCTCTAGCTTGCCTGAGCATCAAGAGCTCGTTTAAGATCACACATGTATTGATACTGTTCTGGGTAGATCTTGTCATACGGAAAGTGAACCACCAAATCATCAATATTGAAACTAAAGAAGGCATGAGTTTACAAGCAATTTGTTTGCTGCTTGCGTGCGCACATCATTGTGATATATTAGATTCTCTGTAGAAGGAGATGCTTGAATGTTTATATGGGATTTATCACGATCTAATAACCAAGAAGCTGCTGCGACTCTGCCAATTTCGCTCACAGTAACAATTCCCGCTCAGATTTATCGCACTGTCAGTAAGATCGCGCAGGACTGCCATTCGGTCGATGTGGGGAAAATCTGCTTTTGGAAACTTGTTCTCACACCGAGCGACTATGAGCGAATGGCATAGAGAAGCATTAGCAACTTGTGTGGCAATAAATTGGGTATCACCGTATTCTCATAGTCTGTATTTGTAGGGAATCAGTTTTAGTTTGAGTGGATTCAGCTGAGCTGCTAAGAGTCAGACAAAGGGAGCTACTCCCTTGGACACATATTACTCATGCGAGAAAGGCAGGATTCCTACACTCTGTAGCATGATGGATAAAGAATACTTCTATCTTACTATTAATAATAGTAATGCGTTTAGATATACTGTTGGTTTAAAGCAAAATGCAAACGTCTATACCCATATTATCATGCCGGCCACGACGTGCTATTAAGCTGTCATCGAAATGTTTCTCCACCTCAAGCCAACCGTGTCTACTTGTAAGAGAATGAACCCTCGTTCACCTATGCCAACAAAAGACTACTGTGATTGAAAAAAGAAAAACAGTTGGCACCTTCTGGTCACATTTTCCATCCCTCAGAAACAATACTTTTTGTTATGTTCGATTAATTACGCAAATGCTGAGTGCGAACATGACGACGTGAAATCTTTTGGACTGACGCAGATCGCAATTCTATGTTTTGGCGCCAAAGGACATATTTTCGGCTATTCTTCCGGAGCTAAGAATCACATCATGTACGCTTTTATTATAGTACAGTAAATGTCGTGTCCGAAAAGACTAATCTGTCTCTGGATTTTATGTGCATTCACCTATTCTTATTGTCCGTAATGCAGCTAATGGCCCTACAGGTTCTACAGCAAAGATCAAGCTGATAATGGATTCAAAAACTCCACCATAGCTATTCAGCGGTAGTTTACTTTCTTGCAGGCAATTTCATGCCGGCAGACAGTTAGATTATCTCGCCCATCAATGTGAGTGGCTTAGATTTCTCTTCCACACGGTAGCCCTGTGGTGGCCGAACAACTCCAACCTCTTTTCCCTTCAGAAAACTACTTGATGTCACAACAGCAACCACCGCCTCCTCCAGCAGCTCCAGGTACGGCTGCTCCTCCATTTCCCCCAGCCGCTCCCGCTCCCGGAGGACCACCTCCACCAGGTTTTGCTCCCCCAGCTGCTAATCCGCCAGCACCAACCCCTCCCTCCACTGGATTCGTGCCATCGGTTGGTGCCGCTGCTGCTCCTACCGCGCCTGGACAGCCTCCCACCTTGGTGGGAGGTATCCCTGTCTCAAAACAGCCATTAAATATGACTCCTAGTCGCACGGTTTATGTGAGCAACCTCAATGAAAAAGTGAAATTGCAAGGTATATGTCGCCAATGACAGAGAAAAACACGGAGTCATCTGATCCAATCGCCTTTTGCAGTGCTGAAAAATACGTTACGCAACTTGTTCAAACAATACGGCGAAGTTCTTGACGTCGTCGCTCATGGAAACATTCGCATGCGTGGGCAGGCATTTGTTGCTTTTCCTGACGAAGAAAGCGCCGGCAAGGCCATCAAAGAATTGCAACATTTTGTACTCTATACAAAACCAATGGTAAGCAAGCTTAAACTGCTGCATTGAATCTCAACGCAGGATACAGGTACTTCAATATTCGCGCGACCGATCGGACGTGCATGCCAAGATGGATGGCGAATTCGAAGAGCATTTTCAAAGACGCATGGTCAGAAAAGGTACGGGTTTGGAAAGAAAATAAGAAACGTCTCATTGATAAAACTGCCTGTAGAGGAGCGAAGAATGATGCCTCTGCCTGGATCACACAAACCTACGTTTAATCCTATGGGAAATACAGGTAAGATTTAGGAAAAGGCAACCATAACAGCATTCTTGTAACACAAAATCAACAGGACCAAGTGGAGCAGCCGCATCACAGAAGATCCCAGACGAGTACTTGCCGCCAAACGCAATTCTTTTTCTGCAAAATTTGCCAGAAACTATTACACAACAATATCTCGTGGAACTTTTCCAGCGCTATCCTGGTTTCAAGGAAGTTCGTATGGTGCCTACCAAAAGGACCATCGCGTTTGTCGAGTATGAGAACGAGATTCAGTCCGCTATTGCCAAAACAGAATTGTCCGGTCATCCTATTGATACAGAGCACCTTATGAGCGTCACTTTTGCCAGAAAGTAACTTTCTGTTCTACTTTGTTTATATTATTCTTGCCGTGAACATTGCACTCCCGTTCAGTGTATCATAATAAAAGTATAAGCACGAGCACGCTAAGTTCGTCTTATTGCGTACTCTATACATTACCTTCCGTTTCTAATGTTTCAAACATGAACACGAATTCTTTTCCCTAACCTCTGAAACTCTGAAGAAAACAAAAAAGAAAAAGCACAAGGAATTTTTCATTGTTTCATTACAAGTCCCACACGATTTCTGTGAAATATATGGAGGCGGTTTGTCGGGTTTCGCCGAGGGCATCGAGATCGTCTATGTGGATCTTGAATTGATCAGGGATGCTGTCTTTTGGATTAACAATGGCAACAGTGAGTGTCGCAGAACCACCAGGTTCAACAACGCACGTGCCATCTTCCGCAAGCGGACTGATTTTGACAATTTCATGCGCAGGAAACTCAGCAGGTCCAGTAACCGTCACCTTGAATCGCAGTGGCACCTTCGATGCATGATTCACCACCGTAAGAGGGCAACTCTCAGGCATACATACAGATTCCATAGGTGGCTCCTGTTCTTCTCCTTCTTGATAGTACGTAACCAGCTTAAACTCTAGACGTCGTTCGCTAAGGGAAAACGTGGGGCTTTCAACAAGTACACTTCGCACAGGGATCACCTCACGCATCCTCAGGTTTTCATCGTCGTCTTCTTCAACAGGACGTGTAGTCACCCATAACTTGGCAAGGATCGTTCCTGATGGATCTGTGAGATCCGGTCTATCCCGAGGAAGTCTGGAGGATTCATTGGCAGATGCTCGGACTCTGACCTCCATCTTCCCTTGCGGACTAATGGCAATTCCTCCCTTGAGCGGAGAGTTACTGTACCTAGACAACACCTCAAGTTTCACGTAACCTTCCAGATCTGGTGACATATCGGCGCCAATTTCAAATCGAATATCGTCGTCTGTCGTATTATGAACAGCAAACCAGCTATCGCACGGTACATTTTGAACAGAGATAGGATGATGAAGCACTGGCAACACCAACTCGCCGTTGGTTAGTCTCTCAAAGGCCAGCTCGAAGACTGTCATCAGTGCTTTCAATCGAAGGAACATGGTATTGCTTCCATTCCGTTGATTTGCTATTCGAACGTCGAATCGGTGTTGCCCTGAAGAATGATCTTGCATTTTTCGAGGATGGAGAATACCTTCGATCATCTGTGTCTTGCGGGAAGGGATATATAGTTTTTTGTCTGGTAACGCAACGCCAGTTTTGTCGGTTGGAGCGAATTCGAAGAATTCCGGTGCTTGAATATCGTATGTCAATGGTACATCAGCCAAATTACGTATGCTAAAGTTGAACTTCACTGGCTTCCACGAAGTTGTATGCCCAATTCTCCCCAGATCTATTCTATCTACAACAAGCTCGGCTAGCGAAACACAGAAAAGAGCTTGAAGCTCGATTGCAAGAACCTCCAATTTTTGCCGCATGTCATACAACACCAGTATGCCCTTCAGTAAACCACTTTTACCCTGTAACGCGAGCGAACGACCTTCATCATCGAGTTTATCTGCTGAGGGACAATACAATCGTACTTTGATACGCTGTCCAGGATGAAGGGTGAGTTGGCCACTGCGTTGCAAAAAGACACGTTGGCTGGTGGCATGGACTGCTTTGACCCTGTCTTCATCCGCGACCCATCCGGCTGTTATGTCCACATCGCTGAGCACAACAAGCTGCATCGCTTCACCAGAAGCATTTGCTACTTCAATCTCTCTCATATAAAAACGTTGTTCCTCTGTCTCAGGAAGCGACATAACCTGAAGCATTGGTATACTCGGCTCCTTTTCGTCGCTTATTGCTTGCGTAACAGGACAAATATATACACTTTCCCACTTGACCACGGGCAGCGGATGAGCTTCCCGATGGTCATGATCTATATGCTCTTCACGGCATGTATTGCGCAACAGCTGCCGCGATATCATGGACCAAGCATCCAGTTTTTTGCAATCAACAAATAGACGAACTTCGATCTCGAATACTTCCTGGCTGTTGTGTTTGTTTGTGACGATTAGCTTCTCATTAAGCAGACCGTAACGGTAAGTGTAAACGCGAAAAGTGATCTGCGCTAGAGACATCGCCGTATCATTGCCATACGAAAATCTCCTTTGTTTTTGATCCAGGTATTCCGCATTGCGATCGCCTGCTTTCAATCCGCGCCAGCCGCTCAGAGTACCACCCCGTCTATCCAACACGATATTCCCAGTAGGACACTCCACTTCATAATCCAGTGGTAACTGTCCGGATTTGTTTTTGATCGTAAATGCACCATAAAACTCATTATGAAGAAGATCTGTACAACCCAGGTTGATGACGCGATCCGATACTTCCAGGTGAGACTGCCCGATGATGGAAGTAAACTTTACAGTCTGAGTCAACATCAACAGCATGTTCGATTCCTCGGTCTCTTCGGCTTCTGTATCATCTTGCGTATACACCGAGAACTTGATACCACCCACAAGTTCGCGGCATTCATCTGCCGTACTTCCAAGGTAACCGGTTAAAAGATTGGGCTGAACTGCTACCCAAACCGTTGTCATACTTCCGCGTTTAAAGGGCATCATCTCCACCAATCCACGCTCGCCAGTTTCGTCCATGAATATCAGCACTTGATGCGATAAATTGCTCTGACATGTGATGTATAGGTCCTGATCCGAGACGTTCTCCACAAGCAATGGTGTCACTTGGGAATATTTGCTGCCAGGGTCGACATATGAATAGCCGAGATCCAGTTCACCTTGTGCTTCCTGAGAAAGCGAAGGGAATTCAAGATACCGCTTGCAATGCACCACACATTGTAACGTAAACGGCTGCAAAGTACCCGATCGCTTATTACGAAGTATGAACGTATGCTGCTGCTTTCCCACCCTTGTGGGCAGAATTTCAAACATGACTTTTCGTGTTTCCCTAGGTCCAAGCGAGGTTGCTGTCTCTGTCCTAATGAAAAATTCCTTCTCCACAGCATCCATTTGGAAGTCGTAATCAACGTGTTCATCTGATTCATTTGAAACACGGACATAAAATGTCGATTTTTGATCTACCTCCACTTTGCCGCCGTCAAAGTACGACCTTTCAAGCTTCAACGGTTCTGCAAATTCATTTACATCGTTTATAGACGGTTCCGTAGCATCCATTGGCTTGATCTCGCTCACTGTCGGCACGGAACCTTCAGCAGTAGCCGGTGTCTCGGCATTGCTACCCTCCGTTTCCGAAGCGAGAGTGTCCATGTACGCAGCTTGATCACGACAGATAGTAGCATTATACAATACGTTCTTGCAGACATCGGTGTTTCTGTATTCATGAACCAAGATACGTCCTTTAACAGGAAATGTTGGGTTATTATCGGCTCGATCAACATCGTCCTCCGGTTGAAGAGGGCGAAGAACAGCTTTGAAACGCACGGATATAGTCTTGGTAGCCTGTGGTTCCAGCGGAAATACTACACTCTCTGATGTCTTTTTAAATATAACAGGACTTTCTTTCAATGAGGAGGACAGAAGGTCTTGGTCTACGTTTTCAGCCTTGTTTGCAGCGTTTTGTTGATTCAAACTGACAACCGTGTCTTCTTTGTCATTTTGCGCTTCTACTTCCTCTCCTTCTTCATCTTCCATTTCAATGTTCTTCAACTTGGCGAGTTTTTTTAGGTATTTCTTAACTTTATCTGGCTGCCCTTTGCGTCTTGCAATCTTTAACTTTTGTTCCAAGTTTTCGATTTCTTCTTCAGCTTCTTTCGAAAGGGTGCTACGCTCCTCATCCTCCACGACAAAGTCAAATTCTCCATAATACTTTCCAAATATCACTTCATTTGGATCCACGCGTACTTCGAAAAGCCTGGATTGTTTGTTCGTATTTGTCACCACAATTGTTTCTACGCGTTGAGAAACCTGATCGACCACACATGGTCCGAAAGACAATTCTAGAGACTTAATAAAGAATGTGGACGGTTTGCGCACCATAGCCTTGAGTAGAAGTACTTGATCGTTAGACCTGTCTCGTATATTTTCTACAACAAGACGCTCTAAGAAGGGACCCGGTAATGTTGGTTCAAAAGCGAATTCAATCTCTCGTTTTCCGAACGCTCGCACAACACCAAGGCGACCGGCGCTCAGAACTATATCCCCGGATGCAATTGAGCCTGACTTTCGAATAGCATATAACAAGGGCGTCTCGCTTCGATTGTGCAACACAATGGACTTTGTATGTCGTTCATTACGTTCTACTAACCCAAAGTTGATATTGCGCTGCCCTAAATCCATTACCGAGCTGCAGAGCTGTGCGCGTAATATCACCTCACGTACAGGAATCAAAGACTGATCAAGGTCTAACAGATTCTCAAACTCGGTCTGTTCAATATTTCTGTCGAAGTTTACCAGCCGCAGGAAAATGCGTGCATCCTGCTTTTTAGGCGCTGTGTGAATATGCGGTTTTGTTTCGCTGTTTGGTGTGAAGACAACCACGACTTCCTCTTCTCCATGAGACGCTACATCAACGAAAGATGTCCGCACAAGGTCTCCTTTTTCAATCAATCGTTCCAACTCACGACGCCATGCAAGCTGATACCGCACGAACTTTTCTTCCGCGACCTGTTTAGGAAATAGTGGCGGCGCTGCCTTAGAACCCTGTTCCATTGCCGCAAGAAGATCTTCAAACGGAACTCGTGATTTACCCGCAATATCCGACCAATCCAGATTTTTGCGAGATGTATAACGGGCAGCAGTGATACCCATCGATCTCTTGGACTTTGTGTTAATTGATTCAAAGGACGCGTTCCTTTTGACCATCACCGCCTCTCTATTCTTCAGCTGATTATGAACAGGACTTATTGTGCGATTAAGTGCTTGCTTTCCTACACTCCTTTCTTTGCCAAGTCGCACCGTTTTGTAGTTCTTCGTCCGTGCACTATTGCCTTCCTGCGCAGGCAATAGTCCATTTGAAGTGGTGTGCGCAATTCGTCTTCGACGCGGATGTGGTCGTATCAAATTTGTTGCAAGGTCCAGATATGCTGCTGTTTGATGCGCTCGATCTGCCCTAGATCGTTGGGATGACCCAAGACGTTTTAACATAAATAGTTCCTTCTTTGCTTCCAAGGAATTCCATGCAGGAACTGGCGTATGCTTTGCCTGTTCTCGATCTGTATCAGTAGATTCCTATAAAGTAATTCAGGTAAGAACATTGTTCAAATGAGGATGTTCTATATTTACCGTAATGTTCGATGTATACAATGGTGACAGTGGACTATGCACGGAAGAATCTGTGGATGAACCGCCCGGACGTCTCCTTTTGGTATATATGACGATGTCGTCAGGCATGGATGTTGTGATCTCCAGCGTTAATGGCATGCTACGGATATTCTCCACTGTGAAAGTCCGTATTGACGGCGAGTTTAGTGCTATTGCACCAAAATCCAGAAAATTTGCACCTGTGGCTGTCAGAATGCGATAGAACAAAGAATGAAACGTTACACGGTTTTTGTCGATATTGGTGCTCTGAACTTCGATAATCTGATCATTGTCCTTATTTAGATAGTTGACTAACGTGATCTGTCTGCGATATTCAGGATTAACTTTTCGAGGGTATAGATCCAGCTTCAATTCCACGTAGCTGCGTGGCTGTATGACAATTTCTCCTCGCAAGCAGTTAAGAACCTTGGAAGTAAATTGTAACTCGACGCGAGCTGCGATATCAGACCGGTTGAAAATATTAATTGGCAATGACTTTAAAGTTCCGACATCAGTATCACCGAAGTTGACTTGTTTTGGGATCACTTCCACAAAAGATGTGCATGTCCTGGCTCGACATTGTATTGATTTCCTTTCTTTCGGTTCTGCGCTTCTATACGTACGATAGACCAACGTAATCCGAAAATTCCGTCGAATAAGCTGACCAGCGTTGAAATCATTAATCGACGAGTCTTTCTGAGGGCGATAAGACACCTGAACAACTCTTTCTTTTCCAGGTTTAAGCACAAGGTCCTCTATCCGTGTGTAGCTTTCGGCTGTGCTGAGAACTGGCGTGGACTGCCCGTTTGTTAAACTCCCTTCCGAAAAGGAAGCACCAGCTATCCGTCGCGAGTCAAATCCCATATCTGAGTCCGAGTCTTCGACGACGACGATGTTTGAATCGTTAGTGTTCTGCCGTAATGAAGGCGTATGAATTCTAATTCCTCCCGAAGATTCTGTAGAAACGGAATAAGCACCATCGTATTCTGACATACGAGCTGCAGGTGTTGACGAAGTAGGAGACGCTGAACGCGAGCTAACTTCACTATTTGGGGCTGATAGTTCAGTTAAACTTGCAACTGTCGCAGTGGGTGTTGTCATTGCAGTACGTGTTCCATCTCTGCCATATTTGGATCCGATCCATTTGTTCTTCGTTTCTGGTATGTCAACCTCCTCTACTGGCGGTTTCACATCACTGGCTTCTGATGCATCCAAATTCGACTTGATATCAAATATGACATCTGCACCCTCTGGTACGAAACGAACTTCGACTGGAGATTCACTGACATTGTTGAGGACAATCTGTCGTTTTGTCCATTGTCCAGAAATACAATCTCCGAAATCAATTAGATTTCCACTGCTCACAATTAAAGATTCCTTGTGGGTAACAGATCGAACGGTGGCGTGAACCCTCGTTTGTATCACGTTTCGAGCATCGTTCGCATTTTCCACTTGCAAGTCATAATTGAATTCTCCCACCTCCTTTGGCATAAAAGTCAGTCTAATGCGTCTATGAGAGTATCCAGGTATTGGTCGATTATCAAGAACTTCGTTGGTTTCAGGATCCGTGAATTGTAACCAGTCTTCTCGATTGAGGTTCGACAAATCCACTGTGTTCATCAGCCAATATAAATCAATTTCTGATTTGTTCCGGATCGTGAAGTCTTTGTGATATACTTCGCCAAGGACGCAGTCGTCAAAACTCAGTCCTGTTTCCGTTACATCTGTCCATAGAACCGATTGACAGACACTTGCTCTAAATTTAACAGATAGCTGGTAATCTGCCAATGTTGACGTAACAAGTCCATCTTGTTGACTGTCGATCTTCACTTTTGATTCTCCTCTTTGACCCGCATATCCAAAGAAAAACAAACTGCCTGTTATATTGGCATTGTTGTAGAGATCATCCTCGGAGTCATGTACATCGAAGCCAGTATCTCCCGTATTTCCTTCAGTATCCTCATCTCGGTTTTCTACACTAGCATTATATCGCTCGGGCAGGAACGCTAAAATGAATGTACGGGCTTCATAAGGCTCCAGCTCTAATTGATCAATATGATTGACATAATTGAAGAGTTGATTAAAATGATAGTCGTCTGATAGCTCTGCCTGAGACCAAGCAACGGTATTGGTGGCAATCTCGTGTAGATCGTCCTCCGGAAGATCAGTAACGTTCTCGTTTTTTAACTGGAAAGCTATCTGATTGCGCAAATTGGAACGCATTTTGACTAGAAGGTATTGATCCGATAAATTACGGATTCCAAGTCGTCGAAGTGCATGTAAACCATTGCGGTATACATTATCCAAGGTTATTCTTCCGTGAGTATTCGTCAACTCAAAAAGGGGTGTATTGGCCTGTTTAATAGTGTTTTGTGTTGAATCGTTTGTAGAATCATGTTGGTTGGTTGTCGACGATTGAGCATCGTGGCTGAACATGACTGGCAAAGCCAACAACGAAACACACAATGAGTTAATGTAGGCGAGGTCTTTCACTTGTCTAAATTCGAGGATAATACGCCGCTTGAAACTTACTCTTGCTCTGGCGAATAGGACAACTTTTCGCCTGACTGGAAATGAATTTGCTTGCACAGTGCAAAAAGCTGAGAGTCAGTCCTTCCTTTTTCCATCACTGCTTAGCGATATTGAGCAGGCTTTTCTTTTCCTTCTAACTTAATAGTGCAACATAGGAAAGAGAAACGTCTTAGCTTTTATATCCTTCTACACATCTTGAAAATTGCCCTGCTTATTACGAACAAATTGAACTCATCAAAAGCTCTGAAACATATCTGATTCGAAACTAATATACCATGCTAATGAACCATTTGAAAGTATCTGCCTACAAGTGAAATACAGTACAGCTCACAAAAACAAGTAAAAGCATTAAGTTTCTAGCTGACGAGGATTCCTATCTACTTCAATGCGATAAAAGGAAGAGATCCGAACGATGGAAATGAAAATTCTGAGATGCCGAATATGTGATCACAGTTCGTAGAACGATTCTTGACAACAACAAAGCTTACACCTTCGTCACTGAGGGTCTTGGAAGAGCAAACTTAACGCGAAATATTTGAGAGCTACCATGAAACCAATTAGCAGAGAATGTAAAACGTACAATAGTTCAGATATTGGGGAATCATTTTTTTCGTCACAACCTCTATGTGGGAAGACACCTTGCGACTTATCAGCTGAAGCTTCCTGATATATGCTTGTGTGAACACATACAGTCTGTACCAGCTACCATAGAAGTTCAGCGCACTATTCATAGCTGCTATGATACCCTTATTTCAGAAAGATGACCTCTCCAGTTACCAATGCTGTGCATGACCAGCCTATTAGTTTGGCTAGACCTCTTTATATACGCAAACCCTCACTTATTTACCATAAAGTGCTTGGTTTCAGGTTGCGTATCCTTATACGCACAGGATAATGTAAGGTTCTTGTTACCGCTGTTGGCTATAACTCGTTGACACTGCAAAGGTCAGAGTTAAACCAAGATCCGCCAATTCTCTTTCCCATATGGCAAACAAAGACCTAAGGTAGGCTACGCTTTTGAAATATTTGAAAAAATCGAAGAGCACTGTAGAAAGGACAAAATGAAATAGGAAATATTTTTTTCTGTACTACTCAGCTTTCAATGTTTTTCTTTTTGTTCAAGATTTCCAAGAAGTTTGTCGACCTGAGGAGAAACGGGGAGTAGGACGATTTTTGATCGTTATCATGAATTTTGCGTAAGATCTGTTGCGGCAGAAAAGGAGGGCTAATTTGGCATGACCTCTATTACAGTTTCAATCCGAAAAGGACACGTGGTCAGTCTTGATAATCGCTGGAAAGGTATACGAAGTCTACAAAAGTTTGAACCAAACTTTTGATAAGTTGTTCGCAAATAAATGATGTTGCGAAATTTAAGCTTAGTTAAGGACAGAGTTACTTTGAGACAAATTTATTAGCGAGGTATTAGTGATATACAGGTATTATTACGCTTGCACTTCATATAGCCTACTAATCTGGGGCAACACCTCTCTGCGACAGTTGTATTTTATTTTCTCTGTTTGCCCTATCAACATCCTCATTCGTTTCTATGTCAAGCAGCTTATCATAAGTACAGCAGCGTTTAAATACCTGGAGGGAGGAGTGACCGAGGGGACTTTCCCGAGTCAATTTCTTTCTAGCTTTATTCTTTGCATAGCGCGAGTAAACCTTCGCAGTTATAGTATGATACTAACACAATTCAGGGATAGGAGCAAAAGCTTGTGTAGACCTATCGTAGATAATGCAGATATCGCAGCCACAGCGCAGTACTGGCCAACAGTGAACACTGCTGTCTGTTGCGGTAAATGACACAAGAGCTGTAGTAATCTTTATTTTCTGTCATTGCATGTTGTTCCATATAAAGACCAGACAGCATATTCTTTCCTTTTTCTCCGACAGCACGGGCACCTCCACACAGAAAAAGGATATTATGTCGCATGTGACGCCAATAAACATGTGTATGAAACGTTCCAGCTGCTTTATCTAAGTGCTGTTCGTCCGTACTCTCAATTGTTGGTACATACAACGTATAGGCGACTTCTGCGACCCCAGACAAAATCATCCTTGCTTTTCACTGCTTTTGAAACGATTTTTGAGCGGTCTGCCAAGTTTACATTGTCGTATCATATCTAGTTCAGTGCATAGTATCCGTAGGGTGTCTGAATTGACCCGGGTATCTCTCACATGCAAATGACTTGAAACCCTTCAGGTCTGTGATTGTCTTGCACACGCCATTCTAAATGTTTCTGACTGAATGTTTGGTGATTGTGAATCATGGATGATAACCACCGGGTAAAGTCCTCGTGTGATGGGTACACAAGCAACGAACTACTTTGGATTTTATGTATTTGTGTAGTCGTTTCTGCAAGTGTGATAACTGTTGGATTGGTATCTCTATTGCATGGAGTAATTGACCCAGAACACAGTTTTGAGGAGAAGCCAGATGAAAAGCGCTGAGCGACACTTCTAATCATTTCTCTTGCGCTACTTAGGGTTTCCGAATACATGGCTTGGACTCTCGTTATTTCTTTGGTAAAGCTTGCCACCATATGGTGTCGCGGAGAAGAGGGAAGCTTTTCATTGTTACAAAGTTGTATTGCTTGAAGGTTGATACGTCGCATCGAATAGAGCATTTTCCGAAACGTAGGAAGAGTAGCGAAGAAACATTGCTGCATGCGATAATAGTTTCTTGAAATATTATTGTAGAGGAAAGTGATCACCATTTGCTTTATGATGGTTTTATTGATAAGATCATATATGGCACAGTCTTTATGTCACATAATAATGATATTTAACCTATAATGCACATTTTGTCATCTTGACTGAGTACCGCTCACTCCACTCCAAGGTAATTTATAGGTTGCAGTGGTACAGACTTACTTTGTGCGTTCGCTGTTTATACTCCCATCATGCAAGACCATGTATAACTACAAGATGTCAAAATGATATCAAAGCCTGCTATTTAGAGGAGAGTGCATGCATAGGACAAGCAATATCTAACCAGGAGCGGAGGTAAGCAATACGAAATTGACCTGTTATTTCTGCATTCGAGCATTGCTTACAGCTGACAGCTCACTGAAAAAGTGGCTTATACAAAATTTTATTGACCAATCAAATTAATGTTTGAAAAAAAACAAAACCGAGGTTGCCTTCCCGAATAGCAAAGTTCTTTCTTCTCTTTCGCTGCTTGACTTAGTCACCGCTGGTATGAAGAAATTCAAGTCGTGTTTGCGCGTTTCTTAATCTTGTCTTTTATTTCACGTAGAGATAAATCGAAATGTCTTACGTCGTAAGTGGCGCAAACCTATATTAACATGGATGACCAATCTCTGGACTTTTTCTAGGCTAACAAGTCCGCCCAAAAGCCTGGTGTCGAGGAACACGCCGAACCCAAGTAAGGCGTTATTGACCTAGTTTCACGTTGATATGGACGAGCTCTTTTTTATTTAGGATTCACCGTATTCGCATTACCTTGACTTCCCGTAATGTGAAGAACTTGGAGAAGGGTAAGGCATTATCACGTAACAATTGCAACGATGCTAAGTTTTCACTTCAGTGTCGGCCGACCTCATCCAGCGCGCCAAGGATAAGCAGCTTAAGGTCAAGGGTCCCGTGCGTCTGCCCACCAAGGTTCTCCGCATCACCACCCGTAAGTCTCCTTGCGGTAACGGTTCCGAGACCTTTGATCGCTTTGAGATGAGAATCCACAAGCGTCTGATCGACTTGCACTCTCCCTCTGAGATCGTCAAGCAGATCACATCCATCTCTATTGAACCCGGTGTGGAGGTATTGCCAATCTCATATGCAAGCCATGGGTGACTAAGTGTTTGTGTAGGTTGAAGTTACCATTGCCTAAATGGAGAACCTACCTTTGGTTGTGGCTGATAGATAGCTACGGATCCATAGCCCATGTCATGAATAAATAAGTTCGTGTCACTGCTACAAATGATGTAATCGATCATTTTTAAGCATATGCTGTATATCTTCTCGACAACACGAGAAAGGAAAACACGCATTGCCGAAAAAAACCAGTTTATGTAACGGATCAGTTCTATGTAGCTCCTTTTGGCCAGAAAAAATAGTGCATTATAGAGACGCTTTAGATATCTTTATGCTTCTGTCTCAAGCAGACGTTGTACAGGCATTGTTAACGATACTCAGAGCAGATGAAAGGCGTCGTTAAGACATGAGCGAATACAAAAACTGCTAACGAAGGCTGAGCAGTACACTGCCATGCATGATCGCCTTGCAAGACTCACGCTTAGGGGAAAGCCTATGTTATGCGATAGAATCCGGTTAGAATTAGCTCGCTTACCATGAATTCTTTGTGATAATAACTTAGATCAGGATAGACTATTCAGGTATTTCTTTGGGTTGTGGAGGCTTTTCTATGCGATCGGAATTCGAGATTGCTAATAGCGTAACACTAGACCTATCTGTCACAGCAATACTTCATTTCTTAAGTTTTTAATGCTTCAAGGGCAACTATGCTATGTCACCCACTGCGCCATAGGTTCACCCGCATATAAGGATATTTATTGCTTGACACAGTTCTACTTTTGTTACATAGTGTATTATGGCATGTATTAGAAGAGAATTACTTCAATATAAGCCATACCTTTATCCATCTGTATACCTTACCAAACGTGCTTATCAATATGAAACATATCGTTTGCTAATTCTTTGTCATGCTGCGTTTTAACCTGACAGCCAAAGGCCGTAACTTCCAAGCAAGCAAGACAATTCCCTCTCGAATAGCAGGTACTGTTCTTCGATACCTTTAAGCTATGAAAAGTATACAAGATAGGAGCGAGGTTAAATAGGTAACAAATTGCAGGTTTGTCCAAGATGAAGGATGTTTAGGTGAATGCTATTTAGTAGCTAGATATCTTGAAGGAACATAAAAGAAATATCAGCGCATCTTCTAGTTAAACAGTGGCGTCGGTTATCTGACCAGTAGAACTTGGCACAAAACCAGAGAAACAGACCTGGATTTTGATTGGTCAAAAGAATTAAATTTTTTTGGCAAAAATGTTCCAAGTGTGGGGTTTGAACCCACGCCCTCTTAACGAGGATCTGATCTTAAGTCAGACTCCTTAGACCACTCGGACAACTTGGAATTAGTTGACGTGTCGTATTCTTGGATTCCTTTCTCCTGATTGTCTTGCTTCCGTCCAAACGATGATAATTCCCGGAATGCTCAAACTGGCCTTGTCAAAATAAAGAATAAAAGATAACTCTTGAATTACTGATTGATTTCTTCCCCCCTTTATTGAATATTATTCTAACGATATTTATATTTTACAGAACAGAATATGCTAGAAGAATATAATACTTTTACTAGAAGGTACTAGGAATATCTATTTCGATTTGTATGTATGATGCTTCCAGAATATTCAAGCAGTATCCGTAACGATCTTTCAGATCACGTGCTCGGAGTAACGGTTTTCCGGCGACCTGGATTGATCAGTTTGAACTTTCGCTTCGGTGGTGACGTGCCACTATGTGGAGCGGGCTCGTCCACGACAGACGTGACAAGGTTATCTATTGTCTATTAGCAGTTGCATTGCTAAACAAAAATAATGAGGTTAGAAACTATTATGAAAAGCTTAGAAAAAAGCGAATACATATTTATAAAAGCTTATAGACATTCCAAAATTTTACCCAGAAACGAAAGGCCTTTTGGATTGATCTTTATCATGAAAAAACCATAGTTCTGCAAAAGAATTAAGTAATCAAACCAATCTGGAACTGAATTGAAAATAATCAATTCAATTCTTTTCCTACAACTGAATTAGAACCGAAATCAGCTCTTTAAAGAGAAACTGAAGAATTAAAGCTGTTTTCCACTTGATCTAGCTAGCGAAATTGTAAATTATAACTAGGGATTCGAAAGAAAAGGATGACCAACCTTGTAAAAGCATTAGCTAGTTTATAAGGTACGGGCCTAGTCCATTACTCATGCATACAAATAAGAGACATGATGCTGAAAAGCAACATTCAGATGATGTTGACGTTGTCAGAACAGCTACCTGATTTATGAACACCTGTATAGAAATCGAAGAATGATGAAATGCTGCCCATTTTACCATCAGAATGAATCTGTAGACGCAGAACAAAGTTCATCTCAGTTAACTACGAATGAGTGAAAACGTCAAGCTAATTTCAACTTAAACCACTTTTCAAACTATGATGACCACACTCTTACAGAAAGCACACTATTTTTATCATAACTATCCTACGTAAGGTTTTATATTGGTTTATTTCTAATAGAACAATTATCTATATAGTCTCTTTTATTTTCCTTTTTAGTTTGACTAAGTTCGCTTCAATTTCTCGCTTCCTCTTTCAATTTTAGTTCGGTTCGCTTCGGTTCTAGCAAAGAACTGTGAAGAACCTAACCGTTGTCACGGCGTGATTTTGAATAAGGTCTTGACAGTAGGATAATAATTCGCCATTGTTTGACGTTGAAAAATAAGTGAGCACCAGGTGTGGGTCAAAGTCTAACAGCAAGACTAAAAGATAGCTTGAGTTGCTTGGAGAAAAAGCTTGACAATAGAAAGTCAATTGATCGGTTGATCGAAGATAGCCAAATAGAGTATAAGAGAGAGCAGGCTTAAAGCATCGAAATCCTTGATAAAGTCTTGACAATGATGACTTGCTTAGATTAGATAGTTCAGACAGTTGGTAACTTCTTGTAGTGTGTATTTAGTCAAAATAAAAAAACAATGTAGTATAAAGGAAAGAATCTATGAAACTAATCGAATTCAGGTTGTCGATGTTTGCTTGATAAACAAACGGAGGCGCAGTGTAATCACAATGGATAAGAAAAGCTGCTTCTTTTGGAGAGCGTTTCTCTAAAAGAAAGTTCAATCGTAAGAAAGGATCTGAGATGATAAACCTGTCGGTTATTTGACTTGAATTGAGGTTATTATACTAAATTTCAATGGATAATTGAATAAGAAAAAGGGTAAGAGAAATAAGATAGCGCTAAATGGTCTCGCAGGAAGTCGGTACATCTTATGAGCTTTCGAAAAAAAGTACGGTGCTGGTTAAGTGAATCGGCTTAGCCAAGCAGGTTACCTAAAGAAAAGGAAGATAGAGATTATTGTAACAACTTGTTGCTAGGCATCGAACAAGAGGACAACCTTGGTTTTATACCGTGCGGAAGCCTACTCTCAATTTAACCAAACTAACTATATTACATTTTCTTAGCTATTTCCACTTACCCGAACCATCCAGTCTCAAATTAATCAAACTAGCTATACACATCGTTTTTGTTATTTAATCTGACAGAACATGTTTAACTATCAAATGCTGTAGAGTTTTTTGCATAGAGAAGAATATCTTAATATTCCAGTTGCAGGACCAAATGCTAAGCTAATAGTGCAAGTCAGGGAACGCGATTTGCCTTCTATGTGTTCTAATGGAAGCGTGCGTATAGATGAAGGTTCTGTACGTATTCAATTAGGCAATAGACTGATGGATATGGACAATTCCCAACATGTTATCAAACGTCCTTACAAGATTGTGCAAAGGTCCTAATTTCCTTGGCAGCTTGATCGTTTCAATTTCTGTGCATACATAAACTTATCGATGATATCGTGACAGAAGAAGAAAAGTTATTTCCCAAATTTACATAAAATAGTAAGAATTAAAGGAGCAAGATTTCTACTGTTATGAAACTATGATTTCCGCATTTCCTTACTGATGGCTTGAGAACACAAGATTTTCTTCAAACTGTGCAGATCTATTTCATTCTTTCCAAAGATATCAAGCCGACAGAATTTATATATCACCAGTGATACTGCGTTTGTACTATCTTTTACTTGTCCATAACAACTTGAATATGCTCGTTCGGAGGCTTGCTTGATGTCGACAAAATGATCCGGTCTATATGTATTTTCATATCCTAGGGGTATAGTGCTGCCACTATTTAATGTAAGTAGTCAGGTTTATGAAATGCATAATATGAATACAAAGAAGTATTATATATTTTCCAATCGTGCTGTAATATCCGGTCAGTTTGTAGCTAATAACCCTGATAGAAATGAACTTGTCAATGATAAACAAAGCGCTTCTTCTTTAACAATGCCTAAGTTCAGGTTTTAAGTTGCAGAAGGTTTAGTATGCTATTGTGCTGGTCATTGCGAAGCGATCGGCAAGATCCAACGTCAAAAAAGTGCATATACATTCCTTCAGCATAATAGGATGAATGGTGCTAGAGAGCAACTTGCAGGTTTTTTCCTCGTCTCACATGGCGCAAGCTGTACAGCAACCGGAAGCATGGTGACTTTGCGCTGATTTCTGGTTGACATCGCCATTGATTGAGCTTTACAAGATTCTGTATAACGCCTTTTGCCACACTCTGGACACACAGTCTTTTTGTCGTCGCTCATGTAGAGCGTACAAGCTTTCGGATAAACGTTGTACATCTTTCGTTAAAACCGTGTAACGCAGTTCACTCATGGACGTTGACAGCTTAAGCGACTGCTGCGTACAGAAGGTCAATCTTTCAGGAGAATACTGCTCTTTATCAACAGTATATTCAATAGACTCAGGCGTGCCATATTCGTGGATAGCAGTTCCCTTTTTATATTCATACAAAATTGAATGCTTATTATGATACAGGTTCCAGTGTAATTATGGTCAAGAAAGAAAACCCGAAGAAAATTACCCTGGAAATGCGATGTTTGATTGATCAATTTGCTGACATCTACTTACAGAAGTCGCAACATTCACCCTTGGGGGCAGTGTGATGTCGATTCATACCCGGTGTAATTTTACTTTGCGGAAAGACTGTATAATAAACCTTATGCATCCCTCCGAACTTCATACTATCGCATTCTCCAAGCATCCATTGGCGAGAGAAGGCGATTGCTACCTGGTTGACTAAGTTCGGCTGCTATCTTTGTAACAGCGGCTGTAACGTTGCCATTCTGGGTCAATGCCTTTGCTGATATGAAAGAATTGCGGCGTCGTTGAAGAGCCTCTGCTTCTTCTGCTGGCGATTGCTCATTAAACTGAGGTTTAAATAGTTGATCTGGATCAATGCAAGCACTTAAGGCGCGACGCAGACGACGGTTAAGATAGGATAGGCCTATTTGGAAGGATGCATTCATCCACCCAAAACCTTCTCGGGGAACATATTTGAAATCGGTTCCCACGTTTCCATACTCCACTTCAACTTTGTGAGAGAGACTCACAACATCAAACTTTTCCGGCACAACGCCATTAAAGTCAACAACGCTCTTGGTAATTCTTTGCAACCCTATGTTAGTCAACTCCAGTGAATACATTTACTTACGTATAGAGCCAACGGTATGCAAGACGTCGGGCAATATCTTGCATATCATAGTTTCGAAAGCCAACCCATGCCATAATCTGATGAGGAGCCCAGCCAAATGGGAAATCCCACTGGCGGTTCGGCCGTTCGATCGATATCTTACCGCGAGATTCTTCTGTTCCTGAAACGAGCCCGCCTGTCACCTCGAATTTGTTTAAGGAACGCTTAACCATATGTTCTGCTTGATCGTAGCTGGCGCAGCCGGCCCACATCGCCCAAAAGGCAGTGACGCTTTCATAGGCTATCTGGGACTCTTTCACGGTATCATAATCATAGTATAGGCCCTCGTTTTCATTCCATAGATATTTGTCAATGCGGGTCTTTCGCTGTTTGGCTCGCTCCGCCCACATTGTAGATGTCTGCACTTTTCCTGCATCATCCAAAAGTTCATCTTCTAGGTAATCGTTAATGCAGTCTGCTATATCCGTTTCGTATTTGTACAATAAAGCGTTCAGATCAATGGTAGCTAGGTTTGCACAGACTCTATCAAACCTGTATGTTGTATCATGCCCAGATTCTCGTACCGCACGATCATGAAGCAAGTATTCGTCCAGTGCTGGTTCACTAATTTCTTGGTTATTGTACGAATCCACGAAAGCAGGGATAGACTGTTGATGCTTCTTTGCAAACGGCGCAAGGATATGATCAAAGTGCGAGGTCTCTGTTTCCGGTGGTATGCCCAGACCGTCAGGGCGATAGCGAGAAAGCATCGTTTTTTTATCCAGTCGCGGCTCCGCCATCCACACGGTGTGATATTCCTTTATGGCTGCTTGCATCACTCCTCTTAACCATTCTTTATTTTCCTTTCCGTAGGTTTCATCAAGCCTTTCGTAAATTTTCATTGCCATGTCGGTTAAGAAGGGTGGCTGTGACCGCATTAAGTAGTAAGAGCGGTTGGCATTGAGAACTTTTCCATAGTGTCTGATTTGGTACACCAAGTTGTCAACCATACTTTTAGCAAGATCTACTCGATTATCTTGAAGTAGACCAAGTACCGCAAAATAGGAATCCCACTATACATGCGCCTGTTACCTCTAAAATGTACGCGCTGACTATGTTACTTACTCCGTACATCTCATTAAACCTTCCACCAGGAACAATAAAAGGAACTCCGTATAATGTAGAGCCATGCTCAGAAAGACGACGATACATCGCCAGAGACAAGATCCCCGGGCGACTGTTTATGCTCTTGACGTACTGGGCAGTGATGTCTTTTGGTAAGCGTTCAACCTCCAAACTCAGATGCTTCTTCGACTGGGCCAAGTTCTTATAATATTCAAATGCTTCCATATCGTCGAAAGGTACATATATCCTTGACAATCCATCCGCCGTTCGGGTTTTTGGATCGGCACAGATAAGCTCCAAGCCATCAGCGTCAATAGTACGAACAAGCCTATCCCAAAAGTCACCAGAAATGCGCCTTGAGAGCCTGTCAACCGGATTCTCCGTAAGCCGATCCTCATCAACCACGATATATTTCCTTCCATAGTCATTGGCAAGTGCAAGTTCTTGCAGTAGGTTGGAGAGCATATAGGTTCCTCTGATCTGGTACTTGAGATAGCCACCACTGTCTGCTGTTCCAACAGAGAGCATCTTCGGGCCTAAATCATTCACTGTAATCTGGAAATCGCCATCTGTATCCTCTTGTTCAAGAATAAGGCGTTGTGTTTCGGGCACGTTTATCAAAAACCTACGTGCCTTGCTCCTGTCATCTTGATGGAAATAATTTGAGCGGCTTCGAAACTTTATACGTAACTAGTATAGTACCATGTGAACCCCTTCGCTGAAGCGCCACCGCCAATTCAGTTTTAGAGGGAATTTGTCCTCTCTAAAGAAAATCATTGCAAAGTCATTAAAACCCATCCAAATATGCAAGGAAAAGTACTTGCAGTAAATGTCTTCCGTCTAAGGGATCCTGTATTAAATCCAGTAGTGTAGTACGTAGAAGCGGGTGCATGTGCGTCCATGTCGTTTATGGTGTTAAAATTAAGCATGTTAAGGAACCTTTCTGCTAGAAACGAATGGGTACAACCAAGCGAGAAAAGATCCAACGAGATAAAGAATATGAAACAGGCAGAAGGTGTCATGGCGAGTTTGTATCCATGCTTAAGTCACAGGTCAGAAGGAGTAAGACTTACCCAATGATTCGGAATTTTGGTTACTGCATCCTCATGCAGGCATGAACTTTGTCTTTTTGATCCCTGGAGGAGTTCAAAATTAACCCCGATGTTGGTACTACCACGAAAAAGTAAACGCGCATGGCGCATGAACCACATAGCTTTTTCTCCATCCAATATATACTACTGCCCTTCTCGCTCGATTTCAAGTTATGTCATTGCTGTTATTCTCAATATATATTTCTATACTTCGTTTTTAATCATGATTAGGTGATTTAGCTATACAAATGGACATTCAGAGGTCTTTGAAACGGATCAACTCTATTGATACCGACCAGCAATAAACTACAAACAAGCATTCAAAAATATCGGTCCATATATACAACCCCATACTTGGGAATGATCTGTTCCCAAGGTAATAATAACAATGGGGAACGTATTTTCTTTGTCCGTCTCAGTTTCTTGGAAAATGGCAACTATGGAGAAACACCAAAAAAGGAAAGATATCCAAATGAACCTTATCCACGTTCGTTTGTGCTTGTGAGATTCTCATCGTTTATTCCCCACCCCTCTTCGATTCATTGTGCTTTCTAAGGGCGGAGCTTACTGAATCGTGTCAGCGTGAAACAAGCAAATATGGTTAAAACCGACAATATAAAGGTTATCGTTCGGCTTCCTTTCCTTTTCATCATCCCTTTCTCTCTCCTTTGACAATAAGCGTAGCAGACATGGCTCCATCAATTAACCCAACCACCGCTAATTCCACCTCCGACGTGAAACTCGCTGGTCATGTTGGCCACCTTTCAACCAAGGAAACAGAAATGCTCAAGCAAATGTGGAACATGTTGACCGAACTCTTCAAACAACCCGGGACGGAACTCAAGGCTCCAGAGAGAAAGGTCGAAGAAGCGCCCGCAAAGAAAAAGGCAGGAGGAGGCTGGGGATTTGGAAGGAAAGAAAAAAAGGAACAAACCCAGACGGAGGTGTTTCTTGGTGCCACCATCGATTCGAGCTTGTTGAGTCTTCCCATCGAGAAAGCAATTTCTCAAATTCCAGGTTCAGCCCTAAGAAAGACATTCTGGTCCATGGTTGCAACAGACAATCCAGATGCAGTCGTTCTCCGGTTCCTCCGAGCACGCAAATGGGATTTGGACGCAGCTTATAAAATGTTGATCAACACCTTGCGCTGGCGTTTGGTGATGCGTGTCGACGAAATAACCGCCTTGGGCGAGACTGGGTTAAAAAACGAGCTTGAGAAGATTAAGCCAGGCATGGGTGAGTGCTTGATCCAACAATTGCACTCCGGTAAGGCCTTCCTTGGTGGTCCAGATAAGTCGGGACGCGGCATCTGGTAAGTTGTTATATTCACCTAAAGGGCTATGAAAATAAGATGGTGTTGACTTTTTCTTTTCATTTTGTGTGCTCAGCTTTGTCAATGTCCGTTTTCATCACAAGGATGACCAGCCTCTGGAGGTCCT
The DNA here is from genome assembly GCA_000696975.1 of Apophysomyces trapeziformis B9324. Classification (NCBI taxonomy): domain Eukaryota; kingdom Fungi; phylum Mucoromycota; class Mucoromycetes; order Mucorales; family Mucoraceae; genus Apophysomyces; species Apophysomyces trapeziformis. The sequence continues at coordinate 178,585 of JNDP01001275.1, read as the reverse complement.
TAAGATACTGACAATCCTTATTATGGAAACGTCGCGATTGGTGGTTGCACAGCCCACCGAAGCTGCATGCATGGTATTTAATCTTGATAGATTTACTCTGAGCAACATGGTATGTCCTACTCTGATTGTGTCGTGGAGCAGATCCTTACCATATATGTCTACTCTAGGACTACGATTTTGTCAAATTCTTGCTTACCTGTTTTGAGGCATACTATCCCGAAACCTTAGGTAGCTGCCAGATCTATAAAGCACCTTGGGTATTCTCTACCGTATGGGCTGTGATCAAACCATGGCTAGATCCCGTAGTTGCCAGCAAAATCAACTTTGCAGATAATCTCGATCAATTGACTCAGTTTATTGATATGGGGGCGTTGCCTAGTTGTATTACAGGCGAAACGGATAAAGTATCAAAGGATGAAATTCAAATGGATCCTCCAAAGGCTGGTACTTTGGTAAACGTGACTCCTGCTATTAAGGCTTACGAAGAGGCGATTGGCGAATATGAACAAGAGACAACACGATGGATAAGTGTTAGTTCACCTGAAGAGGAAGGCCGAAAGAGTCTTGCAAGGAAATACCGTAACGCACGTATCCAGGCTGAGAACGATATCAGAGGATCGACAAGCTACCACGTCAAAGGCCTCGTTCAAATAACCGATGAAGGTCGTCTCGTGGTCGATTATGGAAGTGAAGGCTGGGTCCCGAAAGATATCACAGACATTGTTTAAGCAAAATGCTGTACCTTTTTGTTACAACACATACTATACATAAATACTACGATACACACCGATTTGGAGCACTGTATTTTATTTAATGGTTGATTACATGGTGAACACAAATTAAGCATCATGCCAGAAACATCTATATGGAGGAATTCATGGCATAGCAAAATTATATTTCTTGCTAACCTGCAAGAAGAACACCGTGGATTCCTACTGTTCTTTTGGCAATAACCATGCTATCATTGAGTTTATTATTAACATGTGGCCTTGCGGACTAACCAAAGTTCAGTGTGGATCGAGCGGAGCTGAATCTTTCGTTAAGGAGCGGATCCCTCGTGGTACATGTCAAACGCCAAACCCATTTTAAGATGTGAATGAAGCTTCACAGCCTTTCCGATCAATGATGACGCCGATGACCACACGCATATCCATCGAAAATTACCCCTCAGCAAGATGTCCTACATTAACTGAACGCTTGAGGTTCACCATAATGGGTTTTTTATCCCGAGTCTAACTAGATATTACTGAAACTATCCACACTTCCAACTTGTAAGTTTCCGATAAGCTATATTAAAACAGAAAACAACGCCATCAGGTTACGTACTGTCCGTACACAAATTGCTTACAAGTCGACAGCTGTTTTCTATACAATGAATTGTTAAAATCGCGTTCATAAAGAAAAGCAACCGCTACATACGATGATTACCGTTCACGCTGCTAAATAGACTTTGTTTTAGAATGTCACAAAGTAATACCATGAAAAAGTTAATCCCCATTTCTCGCTACACGCTCATACTCCAGGGGTCAACCCTTAATTGCACGAGGCATTGCCATTATCCGCGGCCTTTCATAAAGAATAAACTGTGGCGGAATATCATGGACAGTTTTAGAATGAGATGCGTAGTATAGCTCACTGCTCAATTTTAATATTGGTTAGGAATTCATGGATCACGAGAACTTCGGCTAGCAGTTGATGAACGCGCGTCGTTTTTTTGTTCGATTTCTAACTGATACGGCCTAGGAGGCTAGGATTCTTGTTTCCTCTACCAAGTATAGTAAATATTTTGGTATTCTCAGAAAACTGCATGAGTGCAATTCCAGCTGTACTAACCAATTTGCCGCTATCGCAGTGAGGTTAAAGCAGCAAAAGTCAACTTTTTCTCATCATGTGTTATGTATGCTTATGTGTTATTTTTAGCCTCCCATATTAGGTTTGTGCTTTACCATGTGAACCGAATGAAATCGTTGGATTCGAACTCTGTTAGCAGAAGTTTTAGCAGTTCCAACCTTACGCATAGTCCGATTCACCACTCGTAACTGGAAATGTTACGATTCAAGTAATGCTGTGTAACAACCGACCCAAAGTTTCGTCTAATCTCCACGATCATATTATGCTGGTTATACAACTCTGAAACTACATTCGCCAGAAAAGCCCACGGGAGATTGGCAAATGCCTACAGAATATCGTTTTTGGTAGTGCTTGGAACAAGAAGAGGGAAATATTTGGTATAGGGCTACAAATACTGTGAGAATTGCTGAGTTGTATCAATCCCTACTAGACTATTCCGGTTCCTTGGAACTATTCTATCGTGGAGTGAGAATTATAGTACACAAGAAACCCAACGCTACAGTTTCAGACAGTTTCTGATGGACTAGTTTTCACTTGATGAAACCGTAAAAGATTTGCTTCCCATAGTAAATCGCTGCATATCCTTAGTGGAACACTCATGTAGGAAGTAATGTACAGTAAACTCGTGAACATGGTCCTATGCTGTCTGTTGTAAAACATAGGTATCATGGTTCCATACTCCAGTCCCTGAACCGGTTGAGGTTACAGTCAATGAACGTAAGCACAGAACTTAGGTTTATCTAAAGTTCAGACCGCTATCCCCGTTTTACTTATTTACAAACATATTTACAGTTTTGAAATTTCTTGTATCATGACCGACCACTCAGTAAACGCCTCTTTACAAACCCTTTAACTCCGTCGTGGCCCCTATCGTATATTTAGCTATATATCATAATACTCAAATAGACTTAATGCTTACTCAGAGGTAATAACCATCGTGCGCCTTTTAGCACTAGACCAAAGGAGAACCCCAAGGTCGCGAGCATGCTGTTCTGCTGCATCAAAGTCAGCCTGCAAATTGAACTCATGATATAGATATGCTAAACGAATTAATTAGCATCGTCTTTCTATGCGCGTTACTTCTTGTTCATTTTGCTTTACCTGCTGTTGTTTTCAGGCGGTTCCTTTCCATTTCCCATAAGCGAATCTGATCCACAACAGTCAACGGTAAAATAGGGTTCTATCAAAATGAGTTTAGCAAATTTTCGTAGCAGAGTAAGTACCAACCTTTTTCCGCATCTGCGGATGTGCATGTGTTTGCATATAAGATATTATCTATATTGCATTAATAAATCGTCACCATCAATAACGGTAGCTTACTTGATCGGCAGTAATGCCTTTCAATAAAGCATTTCTAACACTATCTCTAGTAATGACGCCAGCAACCATGTTGCGGAAGCGGGACTGTAGTTGCACGAACAAGTTTAGCACAGCAATTTGTAGCGGTGACTCTAAAGCAAAAATTAGCTTGAGCGTCAGATACGGTATATCCGTCTTCTTACCTGTATATGCATACACTCTGTAATTGGTCTCTAGAATAACGAAACCTTGCTCACTTTCTTCCTCCTCTGCAGTACTCAGCCCTGCGGCGTCTGTGGGTATACCATGTCTGGGATTTACGCTCGCTAATGCGGCATTGCCAGATGTTAGCGTTGTCGCCAAGCGAGTAGGATAATAACGTCTAGAAGATTTCTACCAGTTCTTAATGTCAGTACAAAGTCTTCCTTCACATCCTTCCTGCTTTACCTTCCTCTGATACACAATGCCATAATCACGTAAATCCTCCAGCATTTGTTTCTGAGTCTGCGTCAGAGTTTCAACGGAGTAGTTCTAACCATCAGTCAGTATATTATTCCCCCGTCTTACAATATACCTCTCCTAGTTCTAGTGATCCTAATTGGAAGAGAAAGTTGAGTGACTCTACCAGGTCCATTTGCAGAACCTATGTTTCAAACAACGTAAGCTTCTTTAATCTATGTTGCTATTGTACTTTCCATACCTCTGACATATCAAGATACTGCAGCAAGAAAGCCCATACTTGCGTGTTGACATCCTGAAGAAGAAACTGAAATCCTTTGTTTGTAATTTGCAATTGGCTTTCGTCGTTTGGGCTACGACAACAATTTAGATGCGTGGTTGATCTTATTGTGTTAACATACCTTTTCTGCATCAATTGACTGCGTTCTAATAGATCTAACACGCCTCGACTGGGTTTTTTAGTCAGTGATGTGCCGACCATAAAGTGCAAAATAGATTCCCATTGCTGCGTTGCATATTGATCCAGAAATGCTATATCAACCGCGTGTTTATCTGGTGTTGATGATGGTAATCCAAAGGATTGTTGCGATCCTCTATAAGTTCATGTCTCAGTACCATTTTTTACAGAGAATATCTAGTAATTACCCTCCCGTCAATGCATTTTTAAATTCTTCCCGAAACGTAGCGTTCATTAGCAAGGTATTGTCACGATGTTCTAATATCCGCAGCCTGGAAAGCTTATGTAGGGCCTCCGCAAGCTTGCTGCGATCGCCATGGTTAGACCCAATGATGGCCGAGATTTATCGTGTTACCGTTGTCCATCCTGATTGACCCAGCTATTGATGTCTTGCGCAAGCATGGCAGATTCCACGTAAAGTAGTGACATTACGATCTGCCTTCCAATACTCGGGAGCAGCCTAGAGTTGCAATGTTTAATTGACGAGATATCATCCAGCGAATGTACCTGAAAATAGCTAAGCATGTTGCAGGCTTTTCAAATAAACGAAGGAACGTAATCGTCGGCAATGTTTCAAGATACTCGTAAATATTGGTCTTGAAATTGTCGACAGACATGGTGTGTATGCGAGCTTTCTTGCTCTCTGTCGCAGCAAAGAAAAAGCTGAGGTTCGCTCTTAGTGACCGGGAATTTGCTAGTGGTTTTTTCAAATGGGTTTGAAGATTCCACCCAAAATTGTTTGAAATATCGGAGAGTCAAATTTTGAAGAATCATCTAATCAAACTATGAAAATTCGCAATAAGAGATTTTGAATCAAAAGCGTGTTGTCGTTCGGAGGCAAGTGCAACTACATCACAATGACATAGATAATCATCCTACTAGTTATAAGATGATTCTAACCTTGCCAATGCTTAAAACAGTTGAGAAAACGGGAAAACATCAGCAAAAGTAGCGTAGCTGATTCCGTTTGTTTCATGCACAACGCCAAGTATTTGTATGATGTATGGAAAGACAATGAGTAACGGCTAAACTTTATTAAGCATATCATTTACAGTAAATAAAAGAAAGTCATGATAATTGTCAATGTAAATAGTTTGAATTACTGAGTATTAATACATACGAGGAGGATTACATGCTGTTTAAATGAAGCCATGGTTCTCAACGTGCTGATCCTTGTTGTCAATGTCCTGTGGATCATCTCACAAACAAGTTAATTACGGAGCTATTAATTATGCCATCATATTAGCTTTCTCAATACGTGACTTGTCGTTCATAGCTGCCTGTTATGTTGAACAAATTAGATGAATCACTTCGTATATAGGAGCGCCGACCGTGCCCGTAATTTCATAAAAAGACGAAATAAAAATCAACTAGAGAAAAGAACTATTTACAGCCTATTTCATATGATCCTGTTTTATTTATGTAGCGGAATCCAGATCGCATATTAACAGAGAGTTTAATTTTTCTATGCTATAAAAACAATACTAAACATCATACTGTAGCGGTAAAGTGCATAACGTGTAGTATCAAGAACCCTTTGTCGAAAAGAAGACTCATAAAGCTACGTCATGATTAACTCAGGTGTAGCTGCATTCATTCTCATCGCATATACACTGGCACATGGTCCTAAATCAAGCAAATGGAACCTTGTTGACAGTGACCGACAAATCAATCAAGTCGTTCTCTTTGTATGATTACTTTTATAGTCTATAACCAGTGCTGTCGGCGACAGGCATTGCATACCACATCTTCTTTCTCTCTTTCTTTAGCTTTGTTGTTTTCTGTATTGTCTTGTTTGGATATACATTTATTATTTGCACAAGGGATGAAGTTTGACAAACCTGTAGGGTCCAGATTGTTAGGTACGTGGGAATTGGGTGCGGAACAAAATGTTGTCGAATGCAAAACCTAGTTGGCACACAGCCAGAAGAAAGGTGAAAAGGCGCTTAAGCTTATTAAAGGGTTTCCTCAGATTCCCCGTGCTAAGACTTCCTCATGATTTGTTTTCCCATGGTATGAGTGGATAAAGATATGATGTAATTTTGTGATAGACGCAAAAAGACAACAATCGTTTTGCATTAAATACGTGTTGTCGCGCCATTCCGGTTTCAATCACCGCTTATTGATCAGTTCTTTTTCGTGTGATGCCTTCCTCCCTCTTTCTCTTGCCCTCTTCACCTCGCCTTGTTTCTATTTTTTACAAATGCCCTCTGACTATATTGAAATAATACAAGCACTTCTTGCAAGTGTCGGCATCTACATTGACGCGGTTATGATTCTGATCTTCCATAAGAAAACCGTAAAACTAGCTGAACAGGCACAAGAGGCAGAGAGAAGAAAAACTGGTCTGTAATTTGGAATATGCGTTTCAGAACAGGTATTAACAAACAATCAATTTCCTTAGTGATTTGCACAGACTGCTCTGAAGAAGGGCATCCAAACAAGCGATACAAAGTCTGTCGTCAAAACAACAATCACGGCAGAAATCAAGGCAAGATACATCAATGCATCACCAGAACTTTGCTCACTCTCATTTTATAGTTGGAAAAAAAAAAAGAAAATTGACAGCTGAGGAAGAAGCCGAGCATTCTAGGCAAAAGAAACGCGGCAGGGCTACGAAGGATGAAGAGACAAGGAACAAAAATATGCCCATCTAGGCCATGTCCAGCCTGTGGTTCGACTGAGCATGCTTCTGCAAGAAGCAGGTTTTGCACAGGTCATGCAAAAACTATAAATGAAAAAGTCAATGAAGAACTTGGAAACGATCACGAAAAATACACAAGAAAGCTACCGCTTGATTCTGTCATCCGTTCAGAGTACCGCGAGGAACTCAAAAGGAAATTTACGAATCTGCGCGGCTTTTTGCGTGAAGTAGTCTTCCGAGCTCAAATTTTCGTGAATGGTTACATTATCTCGAACGCCGGTCAGGAAATAAGTGCATATGTTTACACACAGTCTTTCTGGTATTCCGTATGTCAATTAGTCCTCGATAAGAAGGTCTCCAACAAAAACTCCAACATGCCATCCGATCTACTAGGTTATTGGGCACAGTTTCGTGCGACATATCCTTCTGTAATCTTCTCTTCATAGGGCTTTTCTGGCTACAGTGATGCCTTATCGGCGGCCTGCAAGACCTTGGCAACCTGTTATACCAATAACATCGTCGAAACTTTTGAGAACCGAGTGGTGCAGTATTCAATCCGCAAGTTGAAAGCAGCAGTACCGGTAACTGTTTTTAATCAATAGAGAAATTATAACCAACTTCGTTCTTGCTTTTTCTAGGAACTTCCAAATGGTCGTATAAAAGACCTCGCTAGGGAGTATATCTACGAACGGGTCTTTGGTAGGGACCCCCTATGGCCTGATGCAGTTCCCTTGGTCTCTACGTATATACCCAGCGCAGTTAATTCTCTCTGTGAGGAGCTATCCAGTGTCATCCCCGCCCCTGCAACGGCAGAGACCATGTCCGCTTCCCCAGGGAGGTTTGTGCCGGCGCTACGTCATATCTTGAGTATCTATGACGAAGAATATAAAACAGCAAAGGTTCTGATGAACGAGGAACTCCCAAGGCGATTCAGCCTATCACCCATGCCGTCTACAAAATGGCGATTTGCGACAATCAATGCAAAAGCCTAATCATGCTTAACAGAATCCACTTCTGAAGGGGGTTTTGAGCAAAACACTGCCTTATTTCATACCGTCTTTGACTTTACCAAGCTAGGATACAGAAGGTAAGATAGAGAAAAGTCGTTGATAAAAAGAATTCTAACCGCAGGATGCGTAGCGTTGAAGAATTGAAAAACTCGTTGGTGGATCGTGGCGTTATTTTCACTAATCAAATTCTCTCTGACGGGTTCGCAGTTGACTTCCAGTTTGCCAGAAAATCGGCAAAGAAAGAAAGAGCTACAGTGGACGCAGAGCTCACTGCCACCGATTTCACAGAAGAGGAGATTACTGATTATTTCCAACCGTGTGCAGTGGACCCCGGCCGATCGCAAGTGTTTACGGCCGCCTATGGGTGCGGCAACAGTCCATATGAAATTCGCAGATGCAGTACGAGAGAGTACTATACGTACACTGGATCCCCCTTGCGCCAAAAAATAATTCAGGCGGAAAAGAAAAAAGCAGGTATTGAGGCCATTGAGACGGATTTAGAGACTGGAAAAACACAGAGTCTCGAGGTGTATGGTACCTATGTCCGTTGCACCATTCAGCATATGAATGCGCTATTTGCGTTCTATGGGCCGACGAAAGCAGAGGGATGATTTAGGAATTACCAGGGCCGCCAGCGCGCTCCAGAGGAAATGGTCAACATCTTGACCAGTGGAAGAAAAAAGTACAACAGAAATCGCCGTAGACACAAAAAATGGAATCGCAAGCTACGTCGCGAAAATAGAAAAAAACGAAAGAAGAAAAGACAAGCAAGCCGAGATGCAACTGAGTATGTAAATCAAGTATGAACTTGTTACTGAATAACTCAATAGAAGAGCGTGTCCATTAGAGTCTGCGGTGAGAACGACTTTATGCAAAACCAAAGGTTTTCGAAAATGGAAGCGAGCAAGCTATCAAGAGTCGGAAAAGATGCCATTCATCGTATTCGGCGATGGGACGTTTGGCAAAGATAGCGTGAAACTGAAGGGTCATCGGAGTGGGGTAGTTGGAAAGTTATGAAAGTACATCAAGCGAAGGGAACGAAGAGGAGAACTGGTGGCTGTCAAGATGGATGAGTACCTTACATCGCAGGTACGATACATAGATCGAACAAACGAATCATCGATTAATATGAAGCGTTTATAGGTGTGCAACAATTGCAACAACAAAGATATGAAGAAGATTACGACTGCAGACGGTATCTCTCGCCATGGCATACTAGTTTGTAAACACTGTGAAGTGTTATGGCAGAGAGATATCAATGCTTGCAAAAACATTTTCTCCATCGCGCTATCCGTCTGGGTTGGGGAAGGACGACCACAACGGTTCTCTCGTCTCCCCACCCCTAACAACATCCCCGAATCGAATGCGGGTCTTCCCCTCGGGGAAGTTTAGATTTTTACGGTAAGTGTAGTAGGCAATGTTTCCAGTTAGGATTTTAGTAATGTTTATCTTTTATAGATGATGCCATCGGTAAGCCTTCTATCACATTTTAACAGGAGGATACTCACCAACAATTACTGGCAAATTCTTTATAACTTTTATCTCAAAAATTTTTGAATAAACCAGTACACCGAAAGAGACACACAGATACAGGGGCTGAAGGGAAAATTTTAGCCTTCCGATAGATGAATGATCCATGACACCCTTTTTCCAAAGTCAACCGACTATGACGACATCATCACTCGATCCAAGAATAAAAAGAAAAGAGAGAGAGAGAGGTGAATGGTATTCATTCCCCATTGTGGACGGATAAACTAAATCTTGGTTTTCCTTTCAATGGGACGCTGACATGACCCTGTTGAGGTACATACATCATTGTCATTGTCTCTAGAATGTCATACGACACTTTCATTCGAAGGATACTGCCCTCTTGTTTGCTTCAGACCAAAAAAAAAAAAAAAAAAAAAAAAGCCTCTCAAGGTGAAGGGATTAAGGTAACTGACCAATGTAATCCCAATATGGATTCAAAGATGGAAGTGGTCGTTTCCAGAAGCACTTTAAAAAGTTATATCCCATAACAAAGCCATATTCAACTCATTATTGATTGATCGATACTTTAAAAAGTGGGATTCACTTGCACTATAACGTCATAAGCAAAATCACATACCATGATGCTTGCCCATGATCCTTTCCGGCCTCTCGCATGAAAAGGACAGCAATCAAACTCCGCATACCAAACAAGGAATATCATGATTGCTTATGTTTGGTCAGATTTCATTCCTGTGTGGAAGTTCCAAGTTCTTCTTTACCCTTTATGAGCCTACCACCCAAAGATCATCGTACCAAAGGGTTACCGAAATTAGGCATCTATGATGGTAAAAACGAAAAAGAAGGCTAAGGACGGCTTCTCTCTTTTCCTCCTCCCTCTTCATGGTTTGGAATGAACTTTTTTTTAATAGACAACTTTGTGACAAGAGTGCTGTCACCTCACCATCTTGAGACCCTTGATTTCCAAGTGCATCACTGGTCCATCACCGATTGGGATGCTCTCGAGAAACGCGCACATAGTCCCGCGTTTTCAGCAGGTGGCTTCCGATGGTAAGAAAACTATATAAAAGTGAGGCTTCGGAAGCTCTAGATATAATATATTATATATCTTTTATTTTATTTTTGTATAGGAGGATTCTTTTATATCCAAAGGGAAATCATCAACGTGACGCCATCAGTGTCTATCTTGAAGTAGCTGATATGGACAGCGATATAGACTGGCATGTCTGTGCCCAATTTGCTCTTGTCCTATCCAATCCAAACGATCCTACAAACTATCATTCCAACTGTAAATTTCTCATCTTCATTTTTTCTTTTTGCTCCTCCTTTCTCTATCTCTTTTTCTGCTTGAGAGTGTACGTTATGTTGGAGGAAAGTTAGAGCTAAACGTTATTTCTTCTTATGCTAGGTGCTCATCATCGATTCTGTGCCGATGAGGTGGATTGGGGTTTTACGCGGTTTTACGATTTCAAAACGTTGACTACTTCGCACCATGGAAAAGGCCCGTTCCTTGTCAATAACAAGTGTGTCTTGTCAGTTTTTGTCCGGGTGGTCAAAGATGAGACGGGCGTGCTATGGCATAATTTGATAAAGTAAGTAAGATGGCATAGATGAGTATTACGCACAAAGACCATTTGAAAGTGAAATTTCATCCTGGCTTTCTCTAGTTATGATTCTCGCAAAGAAACAGGCTATGTTGGCATTAAAAATCAAGGGGCGACTTGCTACATGAACTCGATGCTCCAATCACTCTATTGTACTAATAGCTTTCGAAAAGCTGTTTATCAGATACCCACAGAAATGGAAGACCCAACAAAGAGTGTTGCTTTGGCATTGCAACGGTGTTTTTATCATCTACAATTTTCTGAGGAGCCCGTTGGTAAGACACATTTTAACTTTATCACATTTTGGATCTGGTTTCAAATGGACAAATGGGTCACTAGGCACAACCGAATTGACCAAGTCCTTCGGATGGGATACATTGGATGCCTTTATGCAGCATGATATACAAGAATTTAACCGAATACTTCAAGATAATTTGGAAATGAAATTAAAGGTAACTGAATATTTTTGCATTTGCTTATGATTCAAGTTAAAGTATGCGAATAGGATACTCCCGTGGGCGGAGCCATTAAAAAGTTGTTTCTGGGGAAGACGAAGAGTTATATACGGTGCATTAACGTTGATTATGAATCATCGCGCGAAGAAGAATTTTATGGTATGTCATACATTATGGAGGATGATGTATAACAGTGCCTAAATGTGATCAAAATTTAGACATTCAATTGAACGTGAAGGGATCTCGAAATGTATACGAGTCGTTCAGAGAATATGTTGCGGAAGAGACGATGGAGGGTGACAATAAATACATGGCAGAAGGGCACGGCCTTCAGGACGCGAAAAAAGGCGTGACATTCAAGAGCTTCCCACCTGTACTTCATTTACAGCTGATGCGTTTTGAATATGATGTGAGAAGGGATGTTATGGTGAAGGTAAATACAAGAAACGCGATACGTTAGCCAAAAAAAAGAAAAAAAAAAAAGAAAAAAAGGATGGTAATTACTTGACAAATTCACTTTGCAGATCAACGATTACTTTGAGTATCCAGAACGTCTCGATCTCGATGAATTTTGCGCCAGCGACGGACCGCATAATTATATTCTACACGGGTATGATTTCACGATACTGATGGATCATGGGCCCTTATATTGGATGGTTTTTAGGGTGCTAGTGCATAGCGGCGATCTAGATGGTGGTCATTATTTCGCATTGATCAAACCTGAGAAAGATGGGAGATGGTAAAAGAATGAAGAAAATGAGAATGTATTTTCCGATTCACCTTGGGAGGGATCTGGTTGTATAGGTTACGGTTTGACGATGATCGTGTTACACCGGTGACATTAAGAGAAGTTTATGAAGATAATTTTGGTGACGAAGGCAACAACGGTTATCTAAGATCTATGCAGCGATTCACGAATGCGTATATGCTTGTTTATTTCCGTGAGGACATGTTGGATGAAATATTAGCACCCATTGCTGACGACGAGATACCTAAACACTTAAGTATGTCATTGGTTGTCATAACCTCATAATGACCCTGCCTTTTTATTTGTAGAAAGACCTTTCTGGCAGGAAGGATTTATTATGGCGAAATATAGAAAAGTTAGAGAAAAAGTGTGCCATCATGTGAATGGGATTAATAAAATATCTGATGGCGACAAACATAAACAAACCAGCACTTTCGTTAGTTTCATGTAATCATGGCCGTTGCAATAGTTCAATAAATAACTATGCATGAGGGTAGCAAGAACGACGAGAACCGAGGTTTTTAAATTACAAAGAAAACAAAACATTTACAAATAAGCTGTATCCCTCTTCTTTTTCTTTCCATTGCCTTTGTTTGTATCGTTATGCATGCTCGCAAGCGATTGGTAGGTGTCGGTGAATATCATGATACATATTGTCTATGTCCTTACTACGATCCAAGTCTTGCTCTTGGGCAACTTTGTCTTCCTTGTTTTCTTCTTCTTCTTCCTCTTGTTGTTCTTTAACTTGTCTTCTTCCCTTTTCTTTGACTTTCTCTTTCTCCACTGTTTCCTCTTGGCTTTGTTTCTCATTTTGGCTTGTGATTGCCTCCTTCCTAACAATGTCTTTTTCTTCTTCCTCTTGTTCTTGTTCTTGTTCTTCTTCGTCTTCGTCTTTCTGCTGTAAATACATCGTCCTTTGTTCTGTTTCAGCATCCTGTTCGCCGTACTCTTCCTCTTCGTCCCAAGTAATGCATTGACCTTCGCTACGTTGCAATTGCTGGTATTCTAGTTCGGCATACTCACACCAATCGCTGCCAATATCGTTGTTTGCTTTAGATGAATTTACGTCTCCGTTGTTTTCTTTTAAAAAAAGTATTTACCTTAGTATATAATAGGTTGCTGCTTCCTCTAAAGCATCATTGAGACCTGTTGCCCTTCTTTTGTAATGTTTAGCACGAAGCGATCCCTGATAAGATTCATGGAGCTGGAAACGGTCAAAGTTGACAAACGTATCGAAAAAACGCTCGGCAATGCAACCATTTTGTTTTAGGTCGTGTAATAGAAATTGTCCAGGTGTCGTAGGTTGAATCAAATCGTTCCTAGCGAGAAAAAAAAAGGAAAACAAAGGAGGGGGAATGAGTTGTCTGTATCGTTCACTCTTTGGCCAACTTCTTTTTCTTTTCTTGGAGGCTCTACATTTGGCATATCACGTCTTCGAAACGGATGCGATCGTCTTCAGCTATACCATAGAAGATCTGTCTTTTTTCTTGTTCTTCCCAAAATTGAGATAATTCATAGGAGGACAAGACGCCATCACCATCCGTGTCCATGCAACGGAACCTTTTGTCATTATGAAGAAAAAAAAAAAGGTCAATGTTTCTATCTACATCCGACACCCGTCAAATACCAGTATTCAATAGCCATTGGCGTCGTCTTGTCCACTTCTGACAAAAGAAACCCTAAGGAGATACATATATGAAAACCAAAGGAAAAAGCCCAGTCAATGGCAACGTGCAATTAAAGGAAGGAACAGAGGGGACTTACAAATATAGTCAAGGTAAGTCAAGGTTAATGGTTCATCGTAATGATCTTGCGAGCAGGCCCATATGCGTCCACATTGCATCACACGATGGATAATACGGGGTGCCATGGCTGTATGATCATAACGAGCCAGATCGTATTCGGAGATGACAAGATCATGATCGCAATCCAAGGTCCAAAACTTGCAATAGAGAACGTAAAAGTGCTTATAGGAGAAACAATCGTCCGTCTAAAGAGCGGAAACAAGATCGATCAATAGGTATATATGATTCTTCCTTCCTCTCTCTCTCTCTCTCTTATCCATAGGCAAGTGATAGATAGATAGGTACATTACTGACTTCCACGTCGGGTCCAAGGCGATTGATGATCTCTGTAAATCGGCAACGTTTGAACTGAGGAAAAGTCATTTTACCACTAGGACATCGGGCATCGTAATACAGTCGACAGATCACCGTTTCAACTATAACATTTCATATTTTTCATTAGGACATAACATTGATACACAAGTTCTAATCCAATGTTTTTTTTTCTTAATCCAACTTACTGTATCTGCTCTGGAATAAGGTATTCTCGTTCAGAAAGCATAAACCAGGATGATCGGCCACAATGTCTGATCTCATAAATTTTTTTTGTGCTTTGGTTTGGCATATATTTTCCCTTTCTTTTCTCTTCATCTTTTTTTCTTGTTTTCTTTCTTTTTTTTTTCTTTTTGAGACGAACGGAGAACGTCCCTTTCTTTATTTTAAAGAGATAAAAAAAGGAAAAAGTAGGTTTACCTTCCAAGACAGGTAGGAAATCTTCCGGAGAAAGATAGGAGGAGCCTGCCTTCTTAAGAATATTGAAATAGAGAGAATGGTCGTCGAATCGATTGCGTGTCAATTCCTTCCATCCACTGAAAAAGAAAACAAAAGATTAATAGAATCAATTAATGTTCATACGCCAAAAAAATCAGTAATTTATGTTTATATGAGCTACCTAGCAAATTCTTCAAACGTGATCTGATCATGGGCTGTCAGACGCTTAAATAGCGCCGAATTCATATACCGAGGAAGATGACAAGCTTGGGAAACAGCGACAAAATCGGTCTCTGTCATCAGTTCACGCTTATCGAACAAAGGTTTGACCCCATCCTATTCGACACCCATGATTTTAATTCATGTTATATTAGGACGATCCAGTTGTAGAGAAGAGACAAAAACGAATAGGCTACCAAAGTCTTTTGATGTTTTTGTTTTTGTTCGGATAGCGACAGTGGCTTTCCAAATGGAAAATAAAAAGGAGGAATCTTGTCATATCGACCATGCTCGTCATGACGAGTAGTAACGGTTGCATCACAGGTCATCATAATAAGAATAGAACAGCTGAAAAAGAAAGAAGAACAGTAAAATAGAAAAGAGTAGGTAGGAAGAAGAGAAGAGAACGGCAAAAAGTAATATAGGGCACAAGTCGACTGTAAAGCTGTAAATAAACATTCTCCATAACATAAATGAAAATTTTCCTCCTTTGTCTCCCCTTTTCTTTGGCCTTTTCCCTTTCATCGTCATGATAACCAGAATATGTGATTCCATTTGACTCCCTCACTCATTCCTGCACTTGGCTGATCTGAAAGCCTGAACATAGCCAAATCTAAAATCTGCACGTTGTAGAGGTAAGATAAAAAGGCATCGGAATGCCATTATTTTCAACAGTAGCGTCTTTTAGCGTGTTTTTGTTATATTGCATTATTATTGGTTTAGTCACCATCACTTTTTGCTATCATTTCCCTAACTTGCTTAATAATATATATTTCTACGTCTACCTTTTCGCTGTCCTTCATCTCTTTATAGGCATCCTTCTTGACATTGTATACCTTTGGTATCAGATGCGCATGGCTTTTAAACATAAGGCGCGTTGCATGAAATAAGGCACCATTCGCTATGTCAAAGCGAGTTTCCGGAGGATCTAAGGAATCTTCTAAAACTTGTAATGCATCATCAATTACTTTGAGCGCCGTTGGTATCGCTGCTCGTGACCTGAAAGAAATCAATTAGCTCCAAGGCAACATCCTTCTACGTGGACCACTTACACCATGATATCACTTAATGTTTCCCGAGGTGTTCCATAGAGATCCGTTAGATCTTTATTACCGTAGGTATATCTGTAGCGTGGAGGCGGCGCCTGCAGTACAAATTCATCAACATATATTTTCATTCGCATCTTTTCTATTTTTGTCGTGTACATACCGTCAACCGCGGCTTCTTGCTCTTCCATAAACTAGTCAATGCTTCAATATCTAGTGGTGGCTTCTCAAAGTCTGGGCAACCGGAGGCCTTCCAGATGATCTAACGTAGCAAAAAGAGAAGGAAATAAGTTAGAATCGAGCTTCTTTTGGTGATACAAAGTAACATACCCAGTTACGCTCATGTCGTAGTACCGTTAATATGATATCAGTATAGAGTTCTCCATGTGGCTTCGTTTGCCGCAGTAATGTCAGTAAGCTTTCGCGCACCGTGACGACCCATTCATGCTTTTTGTTTTGGCTTTATGTGAGGTCCAGATATGGATGATCGTATGTTTACCTGCTCGTCGTTAAGGGTAAATGTCGGCTGAACCAAAGATTGCTTTGTCGCCCCACGTGCTGCAAGCAATGCTTGTGTTTGTTCTTTTTCCTCTTGCGTGAATCCGGATAAATATTGAAATAAGATGAGAAATTGAACAATGACGTTGCGACGGAAGCGAGGATCATCGATCTGAAGACGTGGTCAGCCGGTCTTCCTGTTGGATACGTCCATTACCTCCAATTCCAAAAGCTTGCGACTGCTCAGTAGTCGAGGAAACTGATAATCGCTGTTGATTTCTCTTAACATCTGTTCAATGGCGTCTGCGTTTCCATCCACGTGATTTTCGTCGTATCTTCGTTTCTTTCCAGGCATTGGTTCAACCACTTCAGAAGCGCCGGATATTGCTTGATCCCGTTCAGCAATTTGTTGGAATTTTTCTAAGATCGCATCACCGCCCTGTTGGCCATGACACAACTTAGTCTGCCGGTCAACCCATCTATGTGTCCTTACCTTTTTAAACTCATCAAAATTGTTTCCATCAAATATAGAGCGTGGATTAGAGAAATACTTCCGTATAGACCAGAATAATTTGTAAAACTTTTTTTGTTCGTCTGCATACAAGTCAATAAAACGGCTACCACACGTTCGGATGTTCATACCAGTCATTGTTGGGTCGGCATCCACATCCTCCTCACTATCGAATTGAACAGGCTCTGAGTTGAAATCACCTCTTAAGTTGACGCCTAAATGAGGATATCAATATGGGCGATATGTTGTAAGAAAATGCGCCATTCTTCTTTTTACCTGATCGATCTCCCAGAGGAAACGAGTTTGCAAGGAACATCAGGATTCGTCCGCAAAACACAGTGTTCTTTTCTTTGGATAATCGACGAAGCATTTCGTTGCACATACGCAACAATACAAGACCCTTTCCTCTTGTTGGCACCATGTTCTGAGGTAGCGGAGTCCTTAGCGACGATATCCATGAGATCATAGAAGAAAACATACCACAGTCAGTCTTCCTTTCCGTTTTTCGACGTAATTAAATAGAAGCTCGCAGCCAGCAATGGTATGTACATCAAATAACTCCTCAATGAGAGTAAGAGGAATAACGGTGTCCAGGTAATCTAGCACCATGTAAGTCCGTAAAAAGAACCTAACTCAACGTGCGATGTTGGACAAATTACATACCTGATTCTGAACTTGTCAATACAAGGTCTAAAATATCGAAAAGCTGTTCGAATCGCTTTGCATCGTATTCTGGACATCGATCCTGTCAAGAGTTGGGCGGGAAACATGGATGCCGTGAACACAGGGAAAGCATAAAGGATCATTCGGTTTACCAAAACGCCAAGAAGCGTTCGACGAAAAATATGTTCCAACGCGTGTTTACGCCAGTCAGGTTTGCCTTCAACCAGAGGTACGTTGATCGTATTGTCGGGTCCAGCCAGAGGAGCGATGTGAGTCTGCACAAAGGATTTCACGACAGAAGCCGGTACTTCGTTCACGTTTTTGGATTGTCTATAGCAGGAAGCTGCTTTGGTACACTCGGCAATGGCGCTTTCCGCATGCTGGCGGAACTCTGTAAATTTAGACATGCTTTGGGAAATGAAAGAAAAGGTTCACCGATCCTTTTTTGCTGTGCGTAGACAATTTTTCGTGTACGGGCGAAACTCAGATCCCTCAAAAAAGCACAAGGATGTCCCCTCAGCAGCCAGCATAGTCATTTCAAAAAAGTCAAGTCGCTGTTTTAGGTAATTTGATGTCGTGCAAAAACATCTTGTTTTCAATAATGATATCGTCTACACATCGCTCCAGTCTTGCACATTCAATGTATTGCGGACACTTGCATTGTCCACGACTAGGTGCTTGTATTTAGCATCTTGACCATGGCGTTCTTGCAAGTTATGAATCGTAATGGCATCCTTGTGAGGTTACTATGCGTTAGAAAAGAAAAGGCGGCAAAACGTTACATGGGATTGATTTATATACAGAAAAAAGCAAAGAGAAGGTAGTAGAAAAGGGACAGGTAAAATGAGAGACGAACAAAGGCAAGAGCGCAAGGAATGAAGATACGAAGGATTCATCAAGCGCACAGGAGGAAGACAATAGTTATGTTCGACCATCTCTAGCCTTCTTCGTGCGGCAGTAGGTTGGCCAGAAAAAGATATGGCGCTGATCTTGACCCAGTGGAGAAGAGTTAGAGACGTCAATCACCTCCCGCAAGATATCCATGTTCTGTCTGCTGTTCCATGCTGATAATGCTTCTTCATCTAGAGAGATAATAAAATCTTTATGACAAAGCAAAATATTCATAGTGGCGATGAAGGCATGCAAGTCCTTAACAAGATTTTGGTAATAATAGAACACCAATCTTTTCTCTAAAATATACGCCGTTGATATAAAAGAGAGTAAGCATGTAGCCAACGTAGCCTAGCCAATCCATGGCCATAACTTGCTTGACTGGCTTTCTTGCGTTCAATCCTTGTAGGGCTCGGAATTTGACTCGACCCGAACGGATGTCTGGTGGGTGAGTCTCAGTGGCCCGGTTGTTAGTGATGAAGTTTGCCTACCTGATATGGCCCACTCGACTTGGCCCACGGGTCGATGATTGGGCCGTAGTGTGTTTGGCCTACTGCGCCGGCCTCCAGGTTAAGCCTAGTTATGACCAGCTCGGTTAAGGCCCGCCCATTTCAAGCCATGCGCTCGGCTTGCTTGGGATTCACAAGGTTGACAATACGGGAGAGGCAGAGCTTGAGGGCAATCAGATCGGACGCAGCCATATCGCCCAGATTCTTGATCAAAATGGATTTGATGACATTGCGCAATGTCATGTTTCTGTCAATAAACCGACCATTCAATTGATCAAGCTGGCTGGTTTCTTTTTCATTTCAGATATCAGACGACATTTTCTTTAATGCCCGTTCCAAATAAGACTTTTGGTATAGAGCATTCGGTGCTATCGCCAATGGTGAATCCATAGTAATATCTTTATGTATGCTGGAGATGGTATCTTTGGAAGAGCTGATGGTGGCCTCCTTGATGTCGTCGAGGCGCGCAAGCCGCACCAAATTCATGATGGGCATCAGCTAGAAAAAAGGGAAAGTCCTGGAATTTATCATCAGACGGAAAGTTCCTATCAACTCACCCAATAGAGGAATGTTTTGCTTGATTGCGCCGTTAGACTATCTAAGAATCAAAGTTAGGAGCCGTAACAGCAATCCAGCTGCCTTTGTTGTCTTGCCCGCTTTGTTTGAATTTCGCTTATACAGCAAAAACGCCATATGTTTCAGATTGTCTGGAATGTAAGAAGCTATAAGTTGTCCTTGCTTTCAGATTACGGATACTTGATGCAATCCCTTGATGTTTGTGCCCATTCAACAAGAACAGAGTGTGCAGCGAGAGGTATTTCAGGTATGTTTTACAAGATCTACATTGTCCTGAGGTTAGATGGCTGCATAATAATAAGACATCCAATGTTGTCGTTCCATGTTTCACCAGATGTCTGTATTTCCTAGAAGAGAGATTGTTTATTATTGATAATTGTTGTTGTAGTAGCAAAGTTACCTTTACAGAGAGCCCATCATGCAGCTCCATAAGCTTATGATTTTGTACATGAAAGATCGATTTATTTTTGCTAGAATCATGCAGTTAAATAAACCTTTCTTCATATCTGTGCGCTTTGACTTACGAGATGCTTTTGTCATGCATCAGATTAATAAAAATGTCAGTAGATCAGGTGATGGAGAGATGCAGTAAAAGATAAAACGAGTAGAAAGCATGCAAGGGATAACACATCGCTTTATCAATGGAGGGACGCCTTATGGTATGGCGTGTTAATGTTGTGGCAATAGCGAAAATAGGAAAACAGTTGTCCGATCGATTTCATAAGCAATCTGTCCCAAGCAATAGTCTGAATCTGAGTTTATACAGATGAGTTACAAGACAACAGCTCCTTTTATATCAATGGATGGTGTACTAAAGATAGACACAATTTTGAATCGAAGTTAAAGAGGACGTCTTTCTAAGCATTACGCATCTTAAATCGAACGCATGTGGTTATCAAATGGGCGCAAGATAGATATTCAATAGCGTCAATATATCCTATGCATCAGCGCAAAATATTATAGAATAGACGCAAAAAAATGTCCAAAGAACAGTACAATGCTACACAAGATACTAACAAGAAATTTTCTTTGTTTAGCTTCAAACCAATACAGCGTCAATTCAGCTTAGTTGCTGGAGACACCTGTCTTTTACTGGCATCATGAGTTCTTCCGTTGCTTTCTGCCCGTAAGTTATTCCATATTTCACAGAAGCACACGTTGACTATTCTATACAATGGCCGGCAGAAAGGGTATACTTCGTTTCTTCTATCGGATGAATGGGATTGATTGGTGGCTGGAACTTCAATGGACCGTGATGGTATAATATAATAGGATACGGCTTGTCCACATGCCTTGTTGCTTGATAGTAACTAGCTTGTTTACTGTTGCTTATGTTTTTATCGCATTCACGCGTAATGTCATTAATTGTCCGTTTGTAAGATGCGAAGATGCAAGTGTAACGATCGAAGACGCCAACTTGAACGGATGAAACTCCGGTACACAGCACGTGTTTTCATTGTACCTGGAAAGCCAAAGTGTTATTCAACCGTTCTGTCTTTGTCGTCATGTCATCGTGGGCATCATTTTTCGGATTGCGCAAGAATGATCCTCTCTACATCGTTCTATCCTGGAATCGTCGAAGGTATCGATTGTACCTTAAGGATTTCACTCAGGGTTTCGAGCAAGCGACCGTTCTCCACCTGAAACAGCATGCCAAACGGTTAACAGGCGTACCACTGTCAACAATGGCACTCATGTACTCGGGTGGTAGGTTACTATAAGTGATAGCGATTAAAAATTGGTTTTATTCATGTGGATAGCGTATCTGAAGGATGATACTGCACCCTTACCGAGTTGTGGTATCCGACCAGGAGAGGTGGTAACCATACTTGGGGAAAGACCTGATGTAAGTAAACGGATAGTGACCCCAGGCGAAAAAGAAAGGAAAAGGAAGTGAGCAGATTATTAAAAGGAAAGAAATTGTATAGAGAGAAAAGGTGAATCAAATAGCATCCAAAGACTCGGAAGAGTTTGGGTACCTCACGCGAATCGACAAAATAGCCAGTTCCCTGCAAAGGTATAAAGACGATGTGGATGCTTTTGAAGCGTTGATTAAAACCGACCAACATGAATCCATGGAAGCGAAAACGGTGCATGACAAGGGCGTTTTCTTATCCGAAAGCCTTATGCAGTCATTGATTGCATTGGATGGTATTGTCTGTCCCCCTGAATACGAAACGGCAAGGACACGGCGGCGTGCAGCAGTGAAGTTGTGTCAGCAGCTTTTAGACCGTGTAGATCATTTGAAAACAGTCTTGAATGATTTGCTTAAAAGTAAAATGTGACGTGGAACACGGTTCGTTTACATGATGATAATAACAATCCTGAGAATAACGAGCCAAAGCAGCTTCTTGTTGTTGCAAAATCAGGTTTATTTTATGCATAGGACAGATAGTCAGACAGATAAACAAAACAAAGACAAATAGAATATCATACACTGAAAGAAAAAGGGAAACGCAAAAAAACAGAGAGAGAGAGAGAAAGACAGAAAGAGAGCAAGAGCAAAAGCATGTGCGTATATGTATAATGTACATGGAGATGATTTTAAAAGCGTAGACAGCGGGTGATCGACAAATCAACCAGTCGAGAAAACCATGTAAATCCGACCGAGCTTCTGGTTTGATGACAAACGCAGTTGCATTGGCAGCAGGGATTCGTTGCATAGATGAGACGTGCAGTAGAATTGGTAATCAGCGTTGTAACAAGGGCGGCAAGAATAGAAGATGGATGTTGGTGGAGAAGCCGTGTCAGCAGGGTTTTTGTAGAGAGAGCAGAGAGTATTCCGACGAAGGCAAAGACGTATTGTAGAATGTTAATGGAACGGCGATGGCTATGATATCGGCTTGCATAATGAGAACGGGATCGCGTTGTAGTGGGAAGAGGTGCTAAATTTTGAATGCTTTCGTCCAACTGTTTCATCACACGAGCTACTCGCTGTTGGCTTTGAGAATAGAGCGCTTTTTGAGCTATCGATGCCATGTAAGCTTTTTGTTGATATGTCTTTGAACGAGTGATTTTCGATGATGATTTTCGTTTGCCACGCTGCTCTAGAGACAATGGTCGATAAGCATCAATACTAGCCTGACCTCGGTCGATCAGTTGTTGTAAAGAGGCATTGATCCTTTCGAGGCTGGCATTGACTGTCTCGGCGTTTAGTCGCACATTGTCCTCTTGTTTGTTTTCACTTTCGACGAGTTGCTTTAGCATAGCTTCATTGATATGCTCTAACCTGGTAGATGGATTAGGATTCTCAATGGCTTGAAGGCAGATCGCATTTTACCTGGATAAACGACTATCAATGTCGTGAAGCATTGTTTCTGCGGTTTTGGTAATGCATTTTTCGTCTTTTAAATGGAAAATGGGTGAAGTGTGGTTTATGACATGATTTTCATAAGGGGGTGGAGGTTCTTGGGTATGTCCATAAAATGCTAATGTTGTCATAAAGTGGAAGAAAAGCTTGGCCTTTGCGGTTTTAAAAAGGATTTGACATAAAATATACTATTTTCTTCACATGAAGAATACTGTTTAATCATCAGAATTGTACATGTTTCGATCGCACAATTTCCATATATTGGTGACACAATACCCCATCCCACGTGGCAGGAAAAAAACGAAGATCCCTTGGACTACGAACAATAAGAGCTACATAAAATAATAAGTCAAGTATACGACTCTTCTTGGGGTCTATGCACGAACAATCATTAAGTGACCAGGCCTGCATTGTTACGGATCGTTAAGCAACGTTAATCTTAAAGTATGGGAACCACTACATGTGATTGGGTTAGACTTTTTTCTAAAAACAGTTTGGCGCCTTATTGTGCCGAAGAATAGCCGACACTTTTTCTGGTAATCTTGCCACCTCCACTTTATTGTTCACTTTTTCTGGAGTAACACATCCTGTGAATACCGTTTCGTAAGGGACTTTCTCTTTATCGAGCTATCGGCCATGCGTGCTCTATACTAATCTGGCTGAGAATGACAAATAAGAGCAACTTTCAGCCACTTTTTTATCAGTAATTTTATAAACACAAAGATGGAGAGGAGGAAAATCATAGAAATGATAACTCTAGATGACTGTGTTCATGCACCCGGCAACTCTCCGTACCTAAGGAACTCAACCATATCAAGAAATATAGCACTCAGTATTAGTAAGAAGCTTGTAGATATGAATATTCCTAGATAATCCCAAAAATGTCGAGCCCTATCAGGGAAGAAATTTCTGCCCTCTCATTAAGTCTGCTGGGTCTCAATCCGTCATCTTTCGCACGGTTGTCCTTGTTGATGTTTCCATTTAAGGTCTCATACATTTCAGGTATTTTCGTCACGTATCCAACAAATAAACAAACTAGCCAACGATGAGACGTGGCGTTACGTGATAAGCAATGTATATATGGACGTCTAAGTTCCTTACAGCAATGGTTATATTGAGGAACAAAAGCTGTATTGTCTTAGTGTTGTAAGGGTTGTTCATCAATCCAGAGTTTTAAGTGCACAAAACGGTCCACTATATAAGGCCTATTACAAACTGCAACGTCAATATTGATGGACGCTGTCTCCACGTTACTCAATACCACATAAGGAAAGATTTGACGGTCATTAAAAGAACATCACCCATCGTTTCTATAATATATGGCAGTACGGATACTGGAGTTAGGAAGGTTCTCCTTGACACAGTCCAAGTTCATGATCCTGCATTACAGACAGGAAGATGCCTTTATTGTAAAAAAGCTTTAGCTTGGAATTCAGGCAGACCTTCGGAATGGCAAAGAATGAATGACCGAAAACGGATTAGCCTAACGCCTTGTTGTTGATAAAAAACATAGGTCTTGTGAATTGAATATTCTCATTGCTTTCTTGTTGATAGCTTCAATGTCTACAAGCAAATTGGGATATCACACTGTTCCTGCAGGCAACCATGACGCCCAAGGATCAACATCATCTACAGGACCCAATCTTATTACTCGAATCAAACGGTCCCCTCTGTGTCTGGGTATTTTGACATGCGTGGCGCTTGTGGCCGGATTTTCCTTGGCGCTCCTTTTGCCAGTCTCCGGTTCAACAGGTTCTCGTTACCCTAAGAAAGTAGTGAAAGTTGGTATTTCGGAAATAACAATGAAGGAAGGTCTGCATAAATGTCAAAAGATTGCACAAACTAAGACCCTGCCGATGACGAAAAAACGTCGGAACCCAAGAGTTGATAAAGTGGCGCCTATATTGCTTAAGAATGCAACAGTTTGGGATGGACAAGGAGGGGTGCTCGATGGAATGGATGTTTTAATGGAAGACGGTCTGATCAAAGATATGCGACGTCAAATACAAGCCGCGCCTGATGTCAAAGTCATTGATGTCAAGGGTCATGTCGTCAGTCCTGGTTTGGTGGATATGCATAGGTAAAAAAAGAAGCAAAAATATAGAAATGTTCACCTTTTTCGGTATGTAGCCACATAGGTGTGGAAGCCTGGCCAATGTTAGCCGCCACGGTAGATAATAATGAACGGACTTCACCATTGACTCCCTTTGTTCGATCTTTGGACTCATTCAATCCTTCTGATATTGCTCTTCGGATAGCCGCCTCTGGTGGTATCACCACCGTTTTAGCCCTTCCTGGATCTGCTAATATCATAGGCGGAGAAGCATTTGTCTTCAAACTGCGGCCTGTGAACACAACAAGCAATGCTGACATGCTGGTTCAGGCTGGTACTACAGAAGAGGACGAGCCACAGCGTAGGTACATGAAGTGGGCATGTGGTGAAAACCCAAAGGTGAGTTGAACGCACTTCTTCTTCCTCTTTACATAATGTATTCGCTATTTCCATAGCGCGTTTACGGTAACAAGGGACAAACGCCATCCACACGTACGTATCTATCTGTCGCTCTCAGAGCAGGCTTTAGTTATCTATATGTCCACCAGGTTTAGGTGAAGCTTTCCTTGTTCGCGAAATACTGGCAGAAGCGCAGAAGCTGAAAAAGCAGCAGGATGATTGGTGCTCTGCGGCTACTCATATGGACAAAGCACGTCTCGATACGCCGTTTCCAGAAGAGCTTCGTCTTGAGTCTCTCGTGGCGTTGTTACGTGGTGAGGTCCTATTAAACATCCACTGCTATGAAACACACGACTTGGAAGCGATGGTTCGCCACTCGTTGGAATTCAACTTCACTATCGCAGCCTTTCACCATGCATTGAATGCCTACCGCGTTCCAGATATTCTAAAACGTGCTCGTGGCAAGATTACGGTGGCAACCTTTGTCGACCATTGGGGATATAAGAAGGAAGCCTATCAAGCCTCTGTCTACTCTCCGAGAATTCTTCTGGATGCCGGTATCCCTGTTGCCTTCAAGAGCGACCATCCTGTTCTTAATTCTCAGCATTTGGTGTTTGACGCTGCCAAAGGCAGACATTATGGATTAACAAAACAGGAAGCCTTCAAAGCGGTGACCTCCGTCCCAGCTAATGCTATCGGACTGGGTCATCGTATTGGTTCCCTAAAAGTCGGCTACGATGCGGATATCATCATCTGGGATAGGGAGCCCTTGGAACTCGGAGCTGCGCCTCTTCAAGTATTTATTGACGGTATAGCACTTTTTAAGGAACGTACTATTTCTCCAGCAGTCGCTAGCAAGGCAGAATCATCTTCTGAATTTACTATCCAAAAACAGAATGAAACCGAAGGTGCTAAGACATTTGTCCTTTCCAACGTTGGCAGCATTTTGTTAGATAAACTGCATAAAGACGTTCAAGTGGTAGTGGAAAACGGGACAATAACATGCGTTGCTGCTGACTGTAGCAGCACCCTGAAAACGATCGGACAAGATCCATTAGCCATCATTGATATTCGAAAGGGTCACATAACTCCAGTAGGGAACCGATTTTGCAGTAGAGATATTTGCATTGTTATATTGACCTTCCGTATGTAGGGGTTTGTCGCTGTAGGCTCGTCCCTCGGCCTGGTTGAAATCCCATCCGAACCGAGCACAGTTGATGGCAAGTTGAAAGCCTCGGAGTCTCAGAATTCCAAGGCTATTATCCATGCCGTTGATGGTGTCAAATTGGGAACGCGTCATCTAAAAGTAGCCTACGAAGGAGGTGCCCTAACCGCTATCACGGCGCCTGTTTCGGCCAATGTGATAGCCGGAATGAGTGCTGCCTTTAAGACCGATGCCGAATCATGTAAGTAATTGTTTTGCGATACAGGTTAGTTAGAGCAA
Organism: Apophysomyces trapeziformis B9324; assembly: GCA_000696975.1. Lineage (NCBI taxonomy): Eukaryota > Fungi > Mucoromycota > Mucoromycetes > Mucorales > Mucoraceae > Apophysomyces > Apophysomyces trapeziformis. Next base: position 151,896 of record JNDP01001275.1, on the reverse strand, counting down.
GCTTTTTATCCTTTAGTGCTTTCAGAAGGTTCACTCATTTCGTCTGCTGCGGCTCTACACGTTCAAATTGGTAATGTCTACAAATCGGACGTGTTCCCGTCCGTATCTGCCCAGATCAACTTTGTTCGGGAGATACTGACAGCAAACGTGAACGCAGACAATCACTATGGTCGAGCGGCGCGTGGCGAGATTCCCACAGTGGTTCATGTGCATAACAAAGACGAAATTGCATCCCTGATCCGCTTAAAACAGAAGGATTTACCTGCTGTACGCTTTGTTATCCTTGGCGGTGCAGAATCCCACCTCGTCGCTGATCATCTTGCTGAGACCGGTATTCCGGTGATCCTACGGCCGATACTATGCACACCTTCTCAGTTTGATTCTATCCATTGTCTCACGGGGGCGCCTCTTACAAACGGCACCGCAGCTCATGTTCTACATCATCATGGCGTTAAAGTTGCTATTGGTGTCTCGGACGACGGAAATGCACGCAATTTGATCTGGGATGCCGGATGGTTGGTTCCAACTGATCCGTTACAACAGTTAACAGAAGAAGACGCCATACGTTTTATCAGTTCAAATTTGCTGGAGATATTTGGACTGGATGATAAGAATTTGTTCAACGTAGATGATTTTATTGTCTGGTCAGGAAGTCCTTTGGATATGGAAAGCCGACGAGTATTGATTCACTCGCAAAATGGTATCCACTGGTTGAAGTGACCTTTCTTTTTTCTTCCTGTGTAAATCCTCATAATCAGCTTAATGGATAATTCTATGCTATAATATAAAACCACAAAAGGGAGATTGTATTCATGTCTTTTCCTTGTAATGGATTTTTGGATCATCTTTGTTCTTGCAGGTTATATTAAACATTTTGTGCACCCATCCCAAGTCACGAAGGGTGTGCGGGCTGCCAATAGCACCTTACTAACGGATTCGCCCAATGGGCGACAGCCAATTGGCAGCTTCCCTTGTGCCTGGCTGGCTTGCTACTTGCTTTTCTTTTCTTTCCCCCCTTCCTTTTTCATACTCCAGTTGTTCTCTTATGCGTAGTCCTTGGGTTTGGCTGTTGCTGTGTTTAACAGTCGCTGTATTACTGGTAGAGGCCGGTCGAGATTATTACAAGATTCTCGATGTTCCTCGCGACGCGACCAAAAGTCAGATAAAACGACATTACAAGAAATTATCCAGAGTCTACCATCCCGATAAGAACCCCAATGATGACCAAGCGTCTGCTAAGTTTATGGAATTAGCCGATGGTATTCATACATGATCAGCTTATTTTGCGATCTAACTGCGAGATCTGCAGCATACAATGTCTTGATCGATGATGAATTGCGATCGATCTATGATCGTTACGGCGAGGAAGGAATAGAACAGCATAAATCGGGTGGCGGAGGAGGAGGACCATTCCAGAATCCATTTGATGTTTTCTCCCATTTCTTTGGAGGCGGCTTTGGTAAACCCAAGTTATCTTTGATCTTTTTGGACCTGCTGGCTAACTGTTTTTTGTCCAGGAGGAAGAGAGCATACCCACCAAGAACGACGAGGGCCAGATATGCAGGTTCAGATTGAAGTAACGCTTGAAGACTTATATAATGGCGCATCTGTGGAGGTGGATATCTCAAAACAAGTCATTTGCGATCATTGCCATGGTAGCGGCGCACGGCGGTCGGAAGATATTGTAACATGTCCTACATGTAATGGACGAGGCGTTACTGTTACACGAGTACAATTAGCGCCTGGCATGGTGCAACAATTCCAGCAGACATGTAATCAATGTGGTGGTAAAGGAAAGGTCATTAAGGCTTCTTGCCCTGTGTGTGGTGGCCAAAAAGTCCGAAGAGCCAATGAAGACTACACCTTACATATCGAGAAAGGCATGAAGGATGGTCAAACAATGGTATATAATTTGATATCGTAGATAGTGGGATCTTTTCTAAAGATGGAGGATAGGTACTGGAACAAGAGGCGGATGAATACCCAGACGCTATACCTGGCGATGTTGTCTTCACTATTTCAACCGCACCACATCCCGTGTTCGAACGACGTGGCGATAACTTGTACACTAAGCAGCATATTAGCCTGATAGAAGCACTCGTTGGATTCACTAAGACATTGACGCATTTGGATGGATCCACTGTCACATTGAAACGAGAAGACGTAACCCAGTATGGTTTTGTGCAGACTGTTAAAGGACAAGGCATGCCACATCACGACCACCCTACGGATCATGGAGATCTCTTTGTTGAATATCTGGTGGTTTTCCCAACACATATAGACAATAACGTGGTTGAATGTAAGTACATCATACCTATATATCTGCCCATATAACGTTCGCTCTTTTCTGTAGTACTGAAGAAGGGAGCACACTTTCCGCAAGATACGCATGTTCATCAAGAACTTTAGAAGATTTGTACAGAGATTTAAAACATTTAGAAGCACTTGCTTTATTTTAGGGGAACGTGGAGGATGAAGTATTTGAAAGGATACAAACTATTGAGTAGTGAATAAAGCATACAGTGAATTCGCGCAAACACTCCGAAAAAAAAGGCAGTCCGCAAAGGGCAGCCTAGCTCATCTTTATCTGTCTTGTCAGTAATTTGCTTGTAGAAAATCAATCGGGTTACAGAGTGATGGTATGGAAGTTGAAAGGATAGGAAAAATTGGCAAGCCATGTTCGTCGGTGCCAAAACACTATTTCTCTAAAAGAGAATCTTCATCCTTCTTTTGTCCACTTTATCAGCCTATTAGAAAAACAATGTAAACAAACCAACCATCAAGGTTCTGCAAATGATACATTATTCATGCTCAGACTAACCAAAGGGTACAAGGTCCTTGATCATCCGCCCCGGATCCTATTGACTCATTCTGATGTATTTGGCAGAGGAATAGAGAGCTTAGATTAGAGCTTTCGCCAATGAATAACCTTGACGGCAGGCATGCAGCTACGCAAAAATAAAGAAGGTACATACCCCCTGGCGGCAAAGAAATTGGCTGCAGCATAGGGTAAGATGCAGTAAAGAAAAAGTTTAGGTTCACTGAGGTTTATGTTTACGCCGTAAAAGGCTATTCCGAGTTTGGGTTGCTGGTTACTACTACCTTCTTATTCTGTTCGACTTCTACGTCAACAAGGCTTTAGCATGTGAGCTAGGAGGATGATGCCCTCAATAAACAACGTATCTATTTCACATTCAAATCCGCAAGCGTCTTCTCATTTCCACCCCTTTTTTTCACACGCGAAAGAAAGATGGATGGTCGCCCTCCGTACTTACCGCCTCCTCCAATGATGTTCCGAACCATGTCGCACCTAGCGCCACCACCGCCACCACCTCCACCACCTCCTCCTCCTACACTAGGTAAAAATAAATGAACATTCTCTCGATCTGTTCCATGATAATTAATATGGATACACTATAAAACAAAAAGGTTGGATGATGGATCCAAGAAGCTCTCTTCCACCACCCTCCATACCGCCGTTACCTCCACCCCCACCGAATGTACTCGGTCCCTGGACAGCTGCATTATCATGCCGGAAAGAATGCGCCGCTTGGTATATATACACAAAGAAAAGCATCGCATACAGACTTTTTGATTTTGTCTTTTTTAGTATGGTAATGAGTTTCTGCTGTTGCTTTTTAGGCACAGATGATTCAGCGGAACAACAAGTAACGTAAAATCTCAGAAGATAGATATGCAACTCAAGAATCCAAGATTTTTTTTTTTTCATTGTCCTCTGGAAATGCCTTCTTTGTATTTGCAGATTTTTTTTATATAAAACAGAAGAAATAAACCAGATTCCCATGAAAAAAAAAAAAGAAAAGAGCGACCTGTTTTGTATATACTCTTATTCTTCTTTCTTCTTCTCTTTTTCCATTTTCGATACTGTTATGATCACACCTGCCGAATCCAATCCTAATGCAAAGGTAGACGAGCCTGCTCCGTCTCCTGTAGGTTTACAAAATGTTCCTGAAACGACCAAACCGATCCAAGTAACTATTCAAGGTCATATCCCAGACTGGGTGCATGGTGTGCTGTACCGCTCAGGTAAAAAAAGAAGATAAGGATTCGCATGGAAGATACTGATCGGATGGATGGGATGTGTGTAACAGGTGCCGGCCGATATAATCTATTGCTGGAAAATGGAGACACTTTCCATATCGGCCATCCTTTTGATGGTATGGCGATGTTGCATCGTTTTGAGATACATGGCAACCAAGTCCTTTATTCGAGTCGCCATACCTCCCGCGGAGTGGAACGCCGCATCCGGGAGAGGGACCCGACATTGCTGACCTTTGGTCCTGATCCATGCAAAACCATTTTCGGCCGCATTCAGTCGGTGTATCACCATCTATCCAAGTTCTCGTCCAATGCCAAACTGCAGGAATCGGATCCAGAATTTGACATGGTCAATGTCACCATCACCCCTAACTTCCCCTTGGGTGAACGCTTGCAGCGCGAGACTGGAGTGGACCATCACAACGCCTTGGTGGTCAAACGCGATGCCAATACCCTTCAGCTAGTCGACAGCAAAACGCTAGGTAACAAAAGAAAAACAAAACGGGAAGGAAGAATGCGAAGGACACGGATATATATATATAAAGAGAGAGAGAGAGAGAGAGATGGAGAATGCGGTATACTGAGAAGCATCTCTCTTTTATACAGAACCTCTCAAGATGTTTACGTATGGTCATGTTCATGACAAACTTCAAGGACAACTCTGCGCATCTCATCATCAGCAGGACGACGAAACAGGCGAGTATGTCAACTTTATGGTCCGTCTCGGTCCGATCCCCAGCTTCCAAGTCTTCTTCTTGGATAAAGTCTCTGGCAAACCACGTTTATGTGAACCCATCTATCGCCATTTGGGTGCCTGGAAGACCTTGGAGGCATTGAAACCAGCTTATATTCATTCCTTCAGTATGACGGAAAGATATGTGATTATCCCTCATTTTCCGTACTATTATTCGTTTGGTGGTCTATCGGCTCTCTATTATTCTTGCGCTTATCAAACCTTCTATTGGGATGAGACACGCCATACGCTCTTTCATGTGATCGACCGCGCCTCGGGTAGGCACATTGCTACCTATGAAGCCGATCCTTGCTTTTCTTTCCATTCGATCAATGCTTGGGATGAACTCGTCCAAAGGCCGGGCCAACGTTCCGAACGCGTCATCTACATGGATTATTGCACTTATGAGAACACCGATATCATCGATGCCAGTTTCGAATTGGGCAAAACCATGACGGGTACGGATATCGACCAGGTCAGGCCAGCGCGATTTGTCAAAAAGACTGATGGGAAGAAAGATCACAAGATCAAACCTTCGGAAGTGCGTCGCTACCGCTTAGGGCAGGTGCCAGAGACTGAATCGAAAGAGAGACAAGAAAGAGGAGCACGCGGCTTTCTGGATTACAACAAGCGTCGCACGGCATCTTATGAAGTGTTGGGTTATGATGTGGAGCTACCGAGGATCAATCCACACAACAATCTCAAGCGCTATCGCTATGTCTGGGGCGTGTGCGAATCGCGTTATGCCCCTTCCTATGCATCCGGCGCTGTGGTGAATGGCCTAATTAAGCTTGATCTCGATCATCCTTATCAGGGACTGCATAGCGATGACGGAAGCCCAGCCAAGTTGTGGGATGAGAAAGGCTGTTCTTGTTCCGAACCCGTCTTCATTCCGCACCCACATGCTGAACAAGAAGATGAAGGTATTATTTTGTCTACCGTCAATACCACCCTTGATGGCAAAGAATCCTGTTTCCTTTTGGTATTGGATGCCGCTACCATGACTGAACTGGGTCGAGGAACGGTTGGCAGCTTTAATGCAATGACCATCCATGGTAGTTTTGTTGACCAGTCTGGTTACGGTGTCGCAGTTAATTAACACTCTCTTCAAAAAAAAAGAAAAAAGAAAAACCAAAATGTAATTATTGTTCTATGTTTTTTTTATTTATAAAGTGCTTTGTAATGCATTGTGCGTCGACTGCACTCATACCATGTTAATGCTTGCATGAGAGCATCCGCCATATCATCTTTCTTTTTTTCTTTGAGAAAGAGTGTCTTCACGGCTTCATTACAGTGAATCATTGTCTCTTGTTCCAGCCAACGTTGAACCATGGCCGCACCCGCTTTTTTTCTTTCATGGTACGTTTTGGTAGGACCCATGGCGTCCTTCCATTGTCTTTCCACGGCCACTCGTGACATGGTGACCAAATTCAAAAAGTCATACTCATCCCCTTTCTCTTTTAATGCAGTTAATTCGCACCAGAGCAACGCCTCCACATAATTCACCCGGATGATATGTTCCAAAACAGCATGGCTACTCCCACTCCGCATACGTTGGCGTTCGATCACAATGGCTTCCACAGGATAACTTAGCAACGGCACAAGACGCTGCCGCACAAATGCCCGAACAATAGGCGCCATCACCGAAGGATGGAAGTCGGGCAATTCCAAGTCGACACGGCCCCAATCGTGGATGCTGTTCTGTCGATCCAGGTGACAAAACGCCAGATTTCGGTAACCAAGATCCAGCGAAATGACCGATGCTGGTATTGGCCCCATGTTTTGTATATGCGTGGCCAATCGCTCTGCCACTTCCGGCTTACGTCCTGTGGTGGCAATACCACATTCCATTGCCATCTCACTTAGTCTTTTGAGTGTGTTTTCCTGTAGCAACCTGTCACAGAGACTGAAATGAAGAACAAGAAGAACATCAATAGGAATAGGATAACACTCAGCAAAGAAAAAGAAAGGCAAAAAGGCTGGAGAAGGAACGTTTTGTACCTGTTGTCACTTTTCGTTGTGAAACATCGGCCCGAGGCAAGCAGCGTCCAAAGACGCGGTCTTCCAAGCATATCAGGAGGAATCAGAAAAGAAAAAGGCAGAAGGATTTGGGAAGGAAAATCAGCAACCGATAGAATGGGCGGAGTGAAGGAATACTATCCACAAAGGTTCATTAACTCTTAGAGTAGCTCGTTTGCCCAAAGAGAACGAGAATTTCAACGTAGATTATCACAAATGAAACGGTTTGGTCCAATCGAAATCAAAACTTACTGTCCTTTACCAAAGAATTTCTGCCTTTTTTTATTCATTTGCTTTTCATCCATATTATCAGATCAGCTGCGAGAGAATTCCTTTCTTTTCTTATTATCTTTTTTTTTAGGCTATCGGCGGCCTACGTACACACGACATAAAAGCTGTTTCTTGATGTATTGAATGAGTTCCTCGTCTTCGTTGGGACAATCCATGATCAGACTATGTAACTGATCACCGTGGTGATGTCTGATAGAAACAAAACGACGGATACCAGGACTAGTTAATTTGCAGCAGGAACTGATATTCAAGCTTCGTAATCTGGGAAGCGTAGTCGCAACGCGTTGCAAGACACTGTCTGTGATATTCATGCAATCAGCCACACTGAGACATTCCACAGAAGGACAAGAAGCGAACAGAAGATGATAATCGCTTTCGGAAAACCGGCTACCGGTTAGATTGAGTCGCTGTAGCTGTTGTGCCTGTGCCAGGGTACGAACGAAGAAGGATCCCAGATCGCTGCAGTAGCGTACGTCCAAATGCTTCAGCGTCTGTTGGTGTTGTTGTACGATCGCAACAGCCTCGTTTTCTTTCCAGCCAAAGACATAGGGAACTGCCAATGCGATTAACCCACGTTCCTTAGGCTCAACTCCGTCCCTGTCGTTATTGCTGTTTTCTGCGCATTGATTATCTTCTTCTGTAGAGAGGAGGACAGGAGAGTAATGGAAGGTCTTAATTTTAGGACAGTGAAGGGATGCCAGCTTAAGAAGGGAGAGGATATCGCTGTCGTCGCCTGTCAATCGTAAGTGTCTTAGTTCGGGGCACTGACGGAGGAGAAAAGAAAGATGCCTCTTAGAAAGCGTTGTGCCATGAATAGCAGAGAGTCTAAGCGAAGTAAGGCTCACAGAAGCATTTTCATGCCATCCTTCTTCTTGTTGGTGGCTAGCTTCAGAGGATGTGAGGAGTAAGTTGCTGTAACTGATGAATCCGCGGAAAGTGAGGTGCGTTAACCGAAGGCAAATCGATAGAATATGGGTGAACACAAGGGCAGGATCCCACATCGATCGGTCCAGATGTAAATGCGTCAGCTGGTGCCCAATGCCGTGAAGCATGGACAAGAATGGTACCATGGGCACCATGCATTTCACAATGGCTAGTAAAGGAGTTCATTCAGCTTCCCTTCAGGGAATTAGAATACCGTTGTCGGCGCTATTTTACCTATCCGCCTGAGACGATCCCATGGCTGCTGCTGCATAAACGTCTGCATAACCGCCTCCACCTTGGTTTCATCAATCGGTCCTGACAATGACACCTGTTCCACATAGCGGCCCAGGTTTTCCCGCTTTACAAGCTCCGTAGGAAGACAATCCGGAGTAAAATGAAGTTCGTGCCACATCCCCGGCCAATGCAAGGTCAGTGCGCGCCACGAAGAACAGACTGTCAAACATATTAATCTCTGCTGAAAGCAAAGGTACGATAAGATATGGTAAATGATATCAAACGGTAGGATCGCCATAAAGTCTTTTCTTTTTCTTCCTTGCATAGCCCTCTCCTTTTTGGCGATGATCCATCGGTGACCAACCGATTCCTTTTTCCGAGCCCGTTCCAGCGCCGTTTCTAATTCCTTTAATTTCTTGTGTGTGGTTGTCCGGCAGTTGATTATCTCGTCATTGTCAGGAGCAAGTTCATGAGCACATGAGAACAAAGCGTATGCATCATGGAATCTGGATTCATCGAACGCTTTCCTACCTTCCATAAGGTAAAGTTCTCCTGTAGGATCTTGCAATCGCAATGCACCGATCACTTTGTCGAATGACAGAGACATAAGCTCGAGTTTTGAAGCAGTAAACTTGTTACTTATTTCGCTTTTCCTTTTTTTTTCCCCTTAAAGATTTACACAACAACAGAAATAAGCACCTTAAGTCTGAAAATCATGGCAATTCTTTTTTTATGCCGTAATAGGTACCGGCACAAATCTAACTCAAACGCAGAGCAAACAAATAAAACCGCAACACGCGACCATCATACCGTTGATAACCGATTTATAGACAAATGCTTTCTTCTGTTCTTATATGTTACAAATTAACTAACCGATGTTGCTTTGCAGCTAACTCTTCGTCATTCGCCAAAGCTGCCGCATCCCAATAATGTTCCACATGCCATTTGGATAATTCGTCTCGAGCCATCTTTTCGCTAGCAAATGTGCGCCATGTAAATTTTCTAAATGCCTTGTTTTTAACTTGGCCCTCCCAAACCAAGAAACACCGGTTCTCCTCCTGTCCGTTGACTCGATACATATCAAGGTCCATACCATTATCCTCCGTAGATCCATGTTTGGGTGGTGGCATATCATTCCAATCAATACGACGGAGCATGAGTTTCTTGTAAGCCTTAATACCCTTTGGTCCACCCTCTACAATTACAATACTGCATCTGGGATTCACAATAACCATTCCTGAAAGTTGGTGTTGTTGAGCATTGGTTTCAATTTTAAAACGATGCTTTGGATGCGAGCAGTTATTGATCCTAGTTAAATAAAGAAGGAAAAAAGTTGTTAAACAACATTGCGCTGAATAACACATGCATTCTATAGCAGTACTTACTTAAATACAGCCACTTCATTACTGATCTTCTGATTCTCTTTCAATTTATTCAAAATCTTTGCTCGCCTCTCTTCAGGCGTCAGCTTTCGTTGCTCATTGGCCATTTCGTGTTTCTTCTGACGCATTTCCATCTCTTTACGCACTTTCGCCTCAATCTTTGTTGGATCTTGGATCGCCTCGTCTCCCAATACTCGCATTAAATTACTAATTTTAACTATAAAAGAAAAGCAGAATCAGTGAGTCGGTCAATAGCGCTGACTAACAATGGATTACCTTTAGGTGGATCAGGTGGAAGTAAGCCCAATCTAATTTTGTCCTGTTTCTCTTTCTGTGCTTCTTGTCTTCTCTGTCGTCTTAACTTTTTCCGTTCCTTTTTCGTGAGCATCAGTGATCGTAGCACAGGTGGGCCGTTTTGTTCACTGGGTGGTCGGATAGGTATCGGGTGATGAACGTACAAAGTGACGAGCGAGCTGAGATTATCCGGGTTGACGGGCACATCATCCAATTCAGAATAGGTTTTGTTGGGTAGCAAAGGTGCATCCCACCATTCCACCGCCGGCGGCGGATCCTTCTATAGCAAACGATGAGTAATGTGATGGTCATCCCTTTCAACTTCATACCTTAATTGCTTTATCCGAAATATCCATCTCCGTTTCCATACCAGCTTTCTTCACACTTTCCGCAGTGATCTGCTTAAGCTTTTCAAGTTGTGCCTTTGCCCTCTCCTGATTTGCTTGTTGAATGTATTTACCAGGCTGCACGAACTTAAGAGGACGCGATCGACGCATGCTTGGTGCTGCCTTTGCATTCAGAGATGGATCGAAATAAGGATTCTTCGTCGTATCCTTGAAATCTTCGACAGCATGTGGCTCGATCTTCAGTGCCTTGGCTTCTTTCTTCGCTGGCGCCTGACGCTGAGAAACCTACATCATTTCGTACGTCACTACCACAGTATCCATGTCAGTCTGCAGCCCTACCTTGGATATTGCTGTTTCTCGCTTGGGTATAATACCTTTATCCAGCATCGCCTTCAAGTCAATATTTCCTGATTCATCAAGCGCGATCTGAGGAGCTGCTTTTGCCGCACCACTTTCAGGCGCTCTGAATCCAGTAGCCGTGGCACGATGCTGAAATGAAACATATGTAACTGAGCGACCTAGCAGGAAATTCAACGCAATAACTTACCAAGGTGGGCGTACCAGTAGCTAAACGTTCCTTAGCTTCGGCAATCATTCTTTGCATTTCCAATAAATTGAGTCCTCCGCCCGTAGCTTGAGCCCCCGGGCGTGCCGATGGCGGCAAAGGAAGTGGCGTTACGTTGGAGCTACGTGCTGGGGCTTTATATTTGTTGACTGGCTCTTGATATGTCGTAGTACGTGCTGGTGTGGTCGGTGGACGATGTACTGTCGCAGGTGTAGCAGTGGCAGGAGAGGATGGTTGTCCATTGGGCTGTTGGAACCTGGCCATTTTCGCTGCGATTTCTGCGCGCTTTGCTGCAATAATAGCAGCTACCTACAAGGTTGATCTTAGTGGTAAATAATCGGGTCTTTTTGCTGAAGTAACACTTGCATCTTTTTGATCGGACATCTGAGGTGTTCAGCGAAAAGAGCAATCTACAACCGCAGCCGTGCAAAAAACTCCAATTTGATTGCTTGCCATTTTCCATGTGACGTGCATGTTTTTCAATGCCTTAGCAACTTTAACCTCCATTGTCCTCTGCAGACGGATCACGATGGCAACGGTTATATCGCCAATAGACCTTCCATTCCAGCTGGAGTTTCCGAGAGATTTCTTTCCATCAATGCAATTGTGCGAAATCGGAATTCATTTTTACGACATCCCTCTTCACTGATGGCTAAGAAACAACGTGTAAAGTTGCTATGGCTGAATGGGGGATATCAAAACCGCAAATGGTCTGGACGGCTACTGTATGCGCTATGATTCAGAGCCTGCTGCTTTGGTTTGAGATGTTGTTCGAATGTTCGTAGCGTTTTGATTCCACTTGGCTCGAATGGGCTCTGCCCATGCATCCGTGCACAAACGCTTCATATGACATTTTGCTGCCAGTACTTGGAAAATAGGTGTTCAAACTGAAGCAAACGCGTCATATCTACGGGCAGTTGCCTTTAGAGGAACAATGTCCGTTGTCAGTTTGAAACTGTGTATTGATGAACGCTGTTCGTAGACGGCAACCGCACGCTCGTTACAGCTCCACTTCATTGTTCGTCCCACTCCTAGGCCAAAGAACCTACACGTTGTTTTCATGAAATACCTTTCTTTCCGGATGCGTTTGAGCTTCCACGGACGCTCCAAGTAGCTTATGCTCACAAATAACATGCTGTATGGGCTGCGCTGACGTTGTACACATTCGTTACACATTTGGATGCCCCTGCATACATGTGCCATTTATCGTAGAAGAATGGCTTCTTAAAAGTTTATGACATTTCGCATATCGCCTTTACTGGCAATCAGGTAGGTAATGAAAATTCTAATGCTTTCTCCTTCCAATCAATCAACTGAAAATATTTCCGATCTGATAGAAATTGTAAATCTATGTCTCATATCCATTGCTTCTGTAGTCGTTTAATTCCCAGATAAGATTTTTGTGAACTGGAAGAGTTATCCTTTTCTCGGAGCTGGCACATGTTATAGATAGTTGAACGCACGCTGCTTGATTGTTGACCGTGTCACATTGAGCATTCTGTGTAATACTATTTATGTTCAAAGGAGCAAATTGGTTTGCACAAAGAAAAGACAATACATATGAACCTTCAATAAAGTTGAATCTTCTTCTTATTACAGTTGGCAAGACCGTGTTTTTAAGAATTAACCTGACGAAAACCTGCATGATGAGTACGACTAGGCCCCTTTAAGTTTTGTTCAGTCCAAAGTTTCGTTTTACTTGCGATCACAGGAGCATATAGTCACAGTTCAGTCATACAATACTATGCTCGTTCATAATTTCTAGATTGGAGACGAGAAAAAGGCATCATTAAGCATCAATAAATAAAATGGATGCGGAATCGTAGACTGAGGATTTAAGCAGAAACTTTCTTCTCAGAAAAAGACATGAACTTTAAAATCGAATCTGTACATGAAGCTAATAGATCGATCAGTGGTGGGGAAGCTTGGTAGGCCTCTAAACGTCCAAAGTGAAGTTTACGCGGAAATTCTGGCATTGCGCACTAAATGCTTGTTTAAGACGGTCATTGTTGCCATGACGGAAGTAGGAAGGGCTATCATGATAGATTGGGTCTCCAAACCGTACTATGCTGGCATGCAAAAGAACACGTTTGGATAGCAAACTCCGCTTGCGATGAACCGTGATCTGCTTCCCATGCTTCATGCGTCCACGGTCAAACATCGCGGTTTGCATACAGTGATCTTCTTGGCGAGAGTACCGGCTTTTTATAACAGGTGTGTAACCTTGGATGTCAAGCTTAGAGCGAGGTTTAATGAAATGATTGCCTGCCATAGATACAGACGTCAACAACCTTTCGTTAAAGATTGGCCAAATATTAACCAGTAACCCTTGCTACACTCAAAACTTTGATTAGGAATAACGTACACTTCGCTTGACACCAAGTAGAGCGAGTAAAATGCGGTAAAATATTTTAGCGAGAAAAATTAAAAAAATTACTTTCTTTTTCTGGGTCAGGGGAGAGAGAGGGGTTGTGAACGGAGCAAAAAAAAAAGACTTGACCCAAATGAACCCCTTCAGCAGATGCATACGATCATCTCGACAACCTATTCAATTGGAACTGGAAGACGATGACGAGTCGCCGACGTGGAACTGTCTTCCTTGTTTCAGCTATTCCCGCATTCAGTTGCCAGATACCACTACTGCACCAGCAGCAGGTTATCATTTCGACGATGATCTGGAACACGTTGTCAGCCATGACTCGGAGAACGAAGGGGACTTTTTTAACCATAATGTGTTCAATAAGGCCGAGACCCATCGATTTCTATCCCGAAATCCCTTTGCTACTGCACTGACAAACGAAGATTTTCGTGAGGCTGAAGACGCCCAATTCCTATCCGAACAACGGATATCCACACTGGTTGCGGACAAATTCAAGGTAAACTAGCCAATGATAAAAGCCCCATTATTTTTTCATGCTAATTGGTCTCTATACTATATTGAAAAGATTACGGATGATGACGATGATAATGATGATAATGATGATGGTTCATCGCCTAACCAAGGCACATGGCAGGAACTTAGTGAATCCGTCGTTAGGCCAACGGAGAACGAAAATGCTGTGAATGAACTGACGGCCAAAGAAGAGGAAAATGTTCGATCACATCTTCCCAAGACAACAACGGAGGAAGTAGTAGAAGCATCAGAAGAAAGAGAAAGAGAAGGAAAACAGCAATCGGCTCTTCCGGTGATTATTGATCGAACATGTCCCACGTTACCAGAGATACCACTCGTTTCATCGCCTCGTTCTGCAACTGGCAACGATCCTTTATTCCCACCACAACAATCACCGCTCAAACCACCTGCACGTGGCTCTTCCTTACAGGCGCAAGAACTATCTACACAACCAAGAACAGCTGTGTCTGAGTTTCCTTCGCTAGGATTGCCACGCACCCCTTTTACGCAACCGCAATCAGAACACCAACCAGTAGCACAAAGACAACAGCAACCGGCACCTAATCCATCATTTTCACAGCCGACTAAAAAGTCATCCGTATCATCACTCGCCCAATCCTTGCTAGGAGATAAGCTTGACGATTTCACAGAGAAATTGCAACATATCAAAAAGAATATGATACTTAGTTTGGACGGTGATAGCGATGATGATGATGACAGGTAAAGACAAATAAGAAAATTAAGACAGAAAAAGAAAAAAGAAATACACTCTTATATATTACCATGTTTTACTATTGATTGAATTGAACTGATGTGCGTTTGTCTGTTCACGAAAAAACAAGGCCCCATCCTACTCGGTCTGTATCGTTGGATCCTCACCACAATACGAGTCAATCGTCCTTCTCACAGTTTTTGAGTCAATTTAACGAGACTCGCCGTCGACACAGTGAACACAATATTTACAGCAGTGAAGAAGATGAAGACGACAATGATGATGACTTTGATCTCGGGAAAGACCTTGGAAAGGTTCTCGCTTTAGGCAAAAAGAACGTCCAGACACTTACGGAGGATGTCAAGGGATTCTTTGACCGCGTGAAGAAATAGGATCATGACACACAAAGAAAAAAAGGGGAAAAGACCCATGGATCGTCACTCTTTATTGACTGATCGATCGATTCTATTTTGTTTGTTTCCTGGATCTGTATACTCTATCTCATAATAAACAGTAGTAAAGAAAAAAACATGGAAGTAAACAAAGAAAGAGAGAAAGGAGAGATATGTACTACTGTTAATTTTCTTACTCAATGCAAATAAAGAGGGGGGCACAGACGCTATGTCATGATATGAGTGGCTGAATTAAAAAACAGATGCTAAGTTTGGGCAAGTAGGTCTTTGAAGGTTGTATGGGATACTTCTGAGCTGCAACTAGTCCGGTTTCCTGCCGCAGGGTCTCAATGGAGGTGTTTCAACCCACCTATTATGGTAAACATCGAATAAGCAACACTTACGATCCTTTGATGGACTTATAAGGATATACTCCGGAAGGCAAACTTCACCAGAAATACTTATAAACAACAGGCACTGAGTTTGCCGCCCCGAGTTATTCCAACTCATTTCACTCTCTTTCACTCACTTACTCACTCTCTAGCACATACCACCCCTTAGGACCCACCTTTCTTTTTTTTTTATTTCCTTTTTTTTTCTTATCTTAACGGCTTGTAAAATTATGCAAATTAAAGACAAAGTAGTACTTGTGTGTGGAGGTACCTCAGGTATATATATACACGATTTTTTGCTTTTTTTTCTCTCTAGTTCCAACATAACCAAACTATATGTATTGCCTGCTATGCTCGTTTTCTAAATCCTTGTTTCTTCATTAGGTATTGGTAGAGAACTGGTTCACGCTCTCGTATCTCGCGGGTAAATAAAACAGAATCAATTTCGTCGAAATGAGTCGTTTAATTGCTTCTTTTCCCTTTTTTTTTTTCAATAGAGCCTCTGTTATATTCTCGGGCACGAATAAAAAAAAAGGCGAGACGTTTTTAAACGAATTAAAGTGAGTATTCTTTTTCACTTTAACATGATGATTCTACTTCGTTCTAAGGAGAGGCTAATTTTACCTGCATTTTAGTACAAACAGAGCTTTCTTTCGTTCATGTGACGTGACGGACTGGTCAGCACAAGAGCTACTCTTTTCAGACGCAAAGCACTATTTCGGACGATCTGTAGACATTGTAATTATGGTAGCTGGTATTTTAGAATCTTCCTCTCTTTTAGACGACACTGAACAAGGTATATATCAAATATTTGACACGCGAAAAGAAGAAAACAACATTGCTCTCCAGAAAAAAAAAAAGGAATGGAACGCTAATACTAGCAAACGCATACCTCCATTAGACGGCATATATAAGACGCTTCAAGTCAACTTGATAGCTGCCGCCAAAATCAATCGCATGGCTATCCAGCACTTCCTAAGAGAGAAAAAGCCTGGGTGTATCATTAATACCTCTTCCGTCTATGGCTTCTGCGGGGCTCCGTTGGCTCCATTGTATGCGGCATCTAAACATGGGGTAAGCTCTTTTTCTTCTTCTTCTTTCCTCTTTCGTTTCCGTGCTTAAAACATGGCATTTTCTTAGATTATTGGCTTAACGAAAAGCTACGGAACACTTTTACGGCCAACCAATGTTCGTGTGAACGCAGTGGCGCCACATTTTGTAGGTAAATTCAAACATTTTTAGGAGGTGCCAATAGCAGCGTTAACGCGTGTAAACCGTGAACAGATACTCCTCTAGTACCAAATGAATCAAGACGCGTTGCTAATCGACTTGGTATGGTTCCCATGTCCAGATGTGTAGATGCCTATATTCAAGTGATTGAAGACGATACTTTAAATGGTAAGGTTTCTCACTACTATGCATAACAATAACTAAAATAAAACGTCAATTTTACTTTTTCTGATTCCATTAGGTGATATTATGACTGTCTCGGCTGAAAAAAGTGCTATTGAACCACGCTACCAAGATCCAGTCCATGAGTTACTGGACGATCTGTGTCAAGAACGCAAAGAAGGAATATTAAACAAAATTATCGAACACTTTCAATAGGTCTAACTTTCTAAAAGAAAAAAAAATTAAGAACGCAAAAAAGAACATATTTTATATGCATGGTTAATCCTGTACGTTTACCTTCTGCAGTAAGCAGACATTTAACAATAAATATATATGGAAAGCTTATGACTGATTTAAACCGGAACTTTTGTTTTATATATATATATATATTTGTTAGTTTGGCATTCCTAGATACATTACATACAAACGTCCACGAGATCACATTCAGCCATATCGTTTGTTAAACGTTTGTAGGTATATACTTTGACACAGCCGTCTATAAAAAAAGACCTTGAGCATTTCTTATTCTATTCAGATAGTAGATTTACCATCGCCACTGGTGAATAGCAAGGAACGGTATGGATGGAATAAAGTATCGCGTACTTCGATATCTGCAAAGGACGAACAATGAAATGGTTTCCCCGTGTAAATATTGTTTCAAATCGGGAATTCTATCCCACGGTACCTTCATGATCTTTCAAGATGGCTGTGGCTTGACCTGTGAGCATGTTAAAAACAAAGACTTGACCATAAATCGTTGGCGCTAATAGATAACGCCCATTAGAAGTAATCTTAACCAGCCAAGAATTTGAATGGTAACTAATAGAAACGTTTTTTTTTTGGTTTCATACAGTTAACACCAGTAAAAACGGGATGTATGCAAATTAGGTCACGTTCTTACTCTTCATGCTGATACTTTTTCACCTGTTCCAATTTAAATTGTCCGCCTAACTGAGTTGGATACGACAGCTTGTGTAATGTGCAAGTGTTTGGTATGGATGCTAAACGTTCGCCAGGTCATTAACTTGTTTTGGGGTAGAGAAGAACAAGACACAGCCACTTACAAACCCCATCGCTTATATCACACATCTCTGCTCCTCGACTGATAAACCATGCATAGTCTTCATCGACCACGATTTCATCTTTCATTTCCTCCGAAAAATAGGTGGCTTCATCTAACCAATTAACAAACTTGCCACAATCGCAATAGGATGAGTAGATATCCTCGAATGTTTGCAGTAACTATTAAGGAAATAATAAAGTTGGTAACTTTGTTTCTTCTTGATTTGGGCTTACTTGTGCGTCCTCAAAATCGAAAATTCGCAGATGTCCATCGCAAGCCGCGAGAAAATACTTGTTTCCTGTATTTGGTACAAAAGAAACAGTAAAAGCCATGCATGTGATCCCGTCCTCCATGCGCGTCGACTGTACAAGCGTACTAAAAAATACGTCTTTGGTAAGTAACAGTCAAGTCTATGCTCTAAAATACTTTACGTCCAGTCCTCTTCCATATGCCATTTGATGATATAGCCATCTTGACTTGTCGAAATATAGTAGTTTTTCTCTTTAAACGTCAGTGACTTGATACAAAGGATTTCTTCGGCATGTCCTTCCAACTTGCTAATAATAGACGTTGTTTCAAGATCAAATATCTACAGGGAGCACTGTTCAACGCCGCCATTGAAAAGTATTCTAGTAATGGCTTTTCTCTTCGTTACCTTGATAGGACATGGTAGGATATGGCTATCTTCATCCACAGCGGACCAGCGGTGCCGATCTTTTAATTTCCCTCCTGCAACCATTAACGATGAAACAAATTTGCCGCAATAGAATTCATCAATGTGAGGTTCTTTCGTATCTCTGAGTTTCCGAAGAAGACGAAAATCATCCTCTACATCCCATATTTTGATAGAACCAATGTTAGAGAAAGTTGCGAGCAAGGTCCCATCCGTGGATAAGGTCATGCCAGTGATGGCCCCTAAAGAACATGGTTTTGTCAGACTTGGCTTTACCTTATTTTTCTTTTGTTACTCCTTCCACCCATCTATACAACAACACGCGCGTCAACTCCTCCCAACTTCACCCAAAATTGTATTGCTTTGATTTAGACTACTTTTAGCCCCTACCTTGGTCCTCTATATTACTTGGAACAAGTGTTAGTGGGTTGTCCTCATTGATAGCGTCGATCATGCAATAGTCTTGGTCGGCATGAAAATGCCAGTAATCGTCAGGATAAATGGAAGCTAGTTGCTTCACCTGTTCAGGATCATAGACAGATATTTTCTATCAATAAGCACAGTTAGTTTTCTATAGTCTATCGATAACAAGTAGAGAAACCGGGAAAAACGCGCTCTTCTCTTTTGTTCACCTTCTCCTTTTTCTTCTCCTTCTTGGCTCGCTGTTGTTGTTGTTGCTGTCTCCGCTTGTGTTTGTAACTGGTCTTAGTACCTCTCCGTCCTTTATTTTTTAACACAGTTCGTAAAGGTGGTACTTTGTCTGCCTCCTCCAAAAGATCGTCCGTGTCAACATCGTCAATGGCGTCGTAGTCTTCGCGAGGCGGCGTGGGTGGTGGAGGCGGCGCTTCCTCGATATCTGAGACTTCGTCGTTAGGAAGTAACTTTTTTTTCCGTAACTTGCGCGTCGCCTTGGCATCGTCTTTTAGCTCAGAAGCGTCATTGTCCGCAGGGACTCCACATGCTTCACTCATGGTCATGATAAAACGTTACAAAAGTGGTATTGCTTCAATGACGTGGTATTTCCTGTCCAGTACAGGCTTTTTTCACACATACACACACGCAGGCCATGGCCAATCGCGGCCGAGATAAGCGAAATGTTTGTAACCCAAGCAATCACTTGGGCATTTTCCAATTCAGGGTCATTGCCTTAAAGGGTGGGTATAGCCATCCACCCAATCAGAGCTCCTGAGTTGATCACCAAGATCTTGATAGATAGCATGCACAGATCTCCTTTTTATTTCTTTGACCTTTCATTTGAGTCCACTCAAAATTCCGTATTTGCAGATCATCAGTCATTGGAAGAAAAGGAGACTTCTTGCTACTCATGGACTACATCATTACTATAATGCAACTTCCAATAGATGGTGATGGCCTAAGATTGGATGATAGCGTTTACTGTTGGCATCTCACCTTCTAGCATAGCATATAATCATCAACTGTTCATTTGAAAGTAGTTCTCTTCAAGGAGTATATCCTTTGATTAAGGTTCTGCACCTACGTCATTATACCTATGACTTTTTGCGTGTAAATGAGTTCAAGTTCAAAGGGGCAATTAGCTTAAAATAGGTTCCTCCGCTATCGAAGCCACGCTATAACAAAAGTCATCCAAATAGCCGAAGTCTGGTCTAAGGATAGTAATTTCCAACCATACAAGATAGCTGACTTGTTATTGCTTTCTTTGGATGTGAGGCTACGCGCTAAAATTCCAAACAACAACTGATATATGTCTAGATATTGCCTTGAATCGATCGAAATACTTTTTCGGCATAAACGTCGGTACACAACCCGGTAGATCTCGGTTTGGCTATCATTGATACTCTAATTCATTATTGAGCTTCAATTGCTTTGCCATAGACGGTAAAACACGAGGTTTGGTTGACATGTTTTTGCTAGATACATAGTAAACTATAGTTCATGTCTTCTCAAACTAAGGAGGCTGTTATGCTTCGTGCAACATAAGATGGTAGGTTCGTATTTGGTTATCAGCTGGTGCTGTTCTTGCAGGAAGGAGATATTTGATGCTGTGTTATTCTTGCCAAAAAAAAAGGAAGACAATGAAATTCAACTTTGACACTTCTTTTTAAATCCAGGGATCAGAAGTTGGAATATGCCACGTTGCAACGGCAAGGAACTTTATTTCCAAGACAACTAGGTTTAAATGTGGTACTTACATAACTATCAATGTAATAGTAGACTTCTGCCATGAAAAAAACAGAACAGTTTCCCACAAGGCAGAGAGATTTCATGACGTGATATAAAACTGGGATATCAAATCCACTTCTTCCCTTTCACGCCCAAGTAAGCTCTATCGTTTATTTAAGTTCAGGATAAACATCATAACGTCTATGATTCATCACTGGCATTTCCAGGCGAAGCTTGTTTAAGAAAGCCAAGTCCACAGGGGCAAATGCCAAAGAAGGCTCTTCACTGTCACCACATGCTGCAACAATGGTGCCCCAAGGGTCAACGATCTAACGATCGGAAAAAGGGTTAAGCGATCTATTTAACCAAGATACATCCAAAAGAGAAAGAAAAAGGCACTTACCATGGCATGACCATAACTTTGCCGCTTAGCGTTATGATGACCTCTTTGTGCTGACGCGATCACGTATGTCTGTGTTTCAATAGCCCGTGCACGCAGTAAAGGCTCTAAAAAAAATAATCAGAGTGCCATGGCCACCATGTCAGTTACAATCCAAATCGTCGACCTATGTATATATACCCCAATGTGCCAGACCGGTCTTCATGGTAAAGGCGCTTGGATAAGTCAGTATATCAGCTCCTTTTCGTCTTTGCGAGATAGCCAACTCTGCAAAACGAACGTCATAACATGTTTGAAGTCCAAGCTTTCCAAGTGGTGTTTCAATTGGCTGATGTATCTTTGTGCCTGGGAGCGTAGTATCGCTTTCCATCAGCCGAGGTCCGCCCTTGATATCCACGTCGAACAAATGGATCTTGCGATAGGTGGAAACAATATCGCCATGCGAGTCGATGACAATGTGTGTGTTATAAATATGATCGAGGATAGGGCTCTATTACCCATGGTTAAGAATACGGGATAACACCATGGTATATAGCAGCTCACCTTTTCATGAACACCAACAGAAACCCAAATAGCGTTGTCTTTCGCTGCCATCTGAATGTCATTTATGAATGCGGAATTGTCAAGGTCCGTTGTCAGAGCCACAGTAGCTTGTTTATCCTCGGCAATAAAGTCGGATGCTTCGGGCATAAATATCATCTGTTATTGCATTCCACGTCCCCATTAACTTTTCTGCGCGTGGTGCCTCCCCCTTATTAATTTGTTGTATTTACCTTTGCTCCTTGCGCTGCTGCCCTACGTATCAAGTCAGTACATACCTGTCTATTCGATGCAATCGTCGAAGTAGCACATAATTGAGCAACAGCTGCGATGGGGAAAGACATGTGTGGCAGTGACAATGAAATAACGTTTATTTCCTTTTGTCACATCGTGAAATATCGGCAATATGATTAACCACACGATTGTCAAAACTTGAAGAGGCCATATGAAATGAAATAAGCAACCATATCTTCAACGAAAAACAACTAAAATCTAATGATATAACAGCAGCAATAAAAAGCCTAAATCGTTATAACATTATCCCTACAATCAACTTTATCACGGTCAAGTGGCATTGCTCACGAGCAGACAGGCACAGTCCGACTTTGTCTCTGACTAAGCATTGTGGCAGCCTAATTATGCCTATTTTCAAAGATTCTAAGGAAAGACCTTTTCTTTTTCTCAAGCAATATGATTTCTGCCCAAATACAAGAGAGCTTCCAAGTTAGTCGGTTTTGCCATCCGTTCCATTTATCTGTATTATTGCCTTATTGCTTTTAGATTCACTGCATTATAGTGAAAGTTAATCCTTGTTCGAGAATTTTTGTGCTAGTCTTCGTTCGAAGAGATTAAAGGCAAGCAAGGATCCATTTTTCGTTTTTGTCGCTACGAAGGTTCGAAAATTTTCAGGTTTATTGTAGTGAACAAAAAGAAGCGGTTGATGTTGTCAAGCTGCACCAATCGCAAGTCTTACTTAACTCGACTACCTGTACCCCTGTACTACTCTCGGAATCCAAAACCCTCCAGTAATTTGATATTAAAGTCGACGATGGTCTGGTTAGAAGAAGTAAGGCTGGGGAACTGCTTTCAGTTAGACATAGTGTGGTACTGGTAATTCTTACTTGTAAACCTAAAAAGGTCCAACCTGGAATATCATTGTATAAACTTGCTAAACGATGACTAAGCTACGTTTTGACATGAAGATGTCTGATATTTTCGATTTTTTTCTTTTTTGCATCGAGTGTATCTGGCCAATATATATTCACTGTACAAAATCTGCATTGAAAAACTCCGAGGAAAGAGATTAAATTGTTAATGAAGCGTACTGTTAAAAGCACCAACCAAGTCGCATTATATCTCCTGACGTCATGGTTTCATTTTGGGTGAGTCCACAAAATCCACGCGTTACAGAGTTGGGGCTGCCAGCGACCTTCTTCTTTCACTTTTAAATTGGATTCGACGAAAACGACGACGTTGCGAAACTGGCTCAGTCATCTCCTTATTGATAAAACTCTTCGTTCGAGTTAAAATAGTTGAAATCTTAAACTCGTGATTTTCTTCTCACTTTCCTTCCAACCGAAAATACACCTTTTCTGTTGTCTTTTACAATGGCCATGAATACAGCAACTCCTACCCGATTACGAGAAGTAACATCTACCGTCAGATCACCTTCGCTTTTGGGAACACAAAGAAAAGGACCGACTACCCTGAATTACTCGCCACCAGACCAGCTGGATAACATATTCCAGTCTGTGCGTCGACAGGTAGGTCGGGGGTGGTTTATAGCGGAGAAGTTGCTTTCAAATGTCTCATCCGCATGAAAAAAAAAAAAAAAATAGATTAATCGCTGGGGAGAAAACGCTAAGTGGAAGATCGATTTGGTACTACTTGACAATACTGGCAGCCGACCGGCTTCACCTGCTTCTCTTCATCGAGCATCGCCTGCACCCGTGAATCGCATGACGTCTCCATCAGTCAGTCATCATGATCCTTTGTTCTCACCGCAGCAACACGCTCGATCACAAACGGCTATTTCAGGCGGAGATGGGGCTACGCATAATCACATCTTGCCCATGGCGCCATCTCAGCACCATCTCCTGCCTCCTATCGAACATCCACAAGGATACTCTCTATCTGTATCTCCGACTACACAATATCCGGTACGCCTATTTTTTTTTTTAATTATTGCTACGGTACAATGTTCTGATTGTTTCTGCAGTGGGATTATGTTGTACCATTGGGAATAGAAGCGTGGCAACGACCGTTTGCTAGTGATGATATACAGCAAAAGGTAAGGGAACACCTAGTAGTCAAAAGGTCTGTCGTCTAATGGAATGTATAGCTTAAGGACTCGCTTGAACGTGAACGTCATCTCGAGAACATCATACGGTCGCAAGCTGAACAGATTAGACAGTCACCGATGTACTCATCGGAGGCCAATAAAGCCATTGAGACCATGCGCAGTATCTATCTGATGTCGGTATGTAGGTTGAATAGTTTTATGGAATCCAAGCTGAAAGCGGATGGGAATAGGAAAATGAACAACGGCAAAGGTATTTTGCCGAGTCCAAGTTATTGCATCGGAACACCGAGGCACTTTCGAAGAAACTCAGACGAATGAGTGCCACGTTGCAAAGGATTGAAAAAATGGAACTCCCGCCAGAGGTAAGATAGAATCTCCGACGAGACAATCAACTTAGATGCAAGTTTATCTTGCTCAGGACGCTAAATTAGACCGCGAGGCACTGTTGGAAGAACGAAAGCTATTGAAACGACGTCTTCATTTGGCAGAGCTTCGATTGTCCGCCAGAGACGCAGAACTAGATTATCTACATGAAATACTCCGCTCTTACAGCGCGCATCTACCACGCGCCACCCATGAACATGCAGCACCGCCGATCCCTTTAAGGTCGCCAACAACACAAAAACAGCACCGACGCGGACCACCCTACTTATTCCAGCAACAATACTCTCCTAAAATGCGCAGCGAAATTCGACCACAGCATATTTCGGGTCTAGACAGTCTTGGCATTCTTGCCGATCAGATGCTGAGCAACCCAGATTTTGACTCCAAAGAGGCACCGAATAAACAGCGAGCGGGTAGTACGGAAGAGGGAAAACGCATTTTGGATAGCAGCGATACAATACAGAAATCGCCTCCAGCCATGGAGAAAACAGCGACTATGGACTATGTACCTCACCTAGATGAACGACGATCGAAGAGATCCATAGATTCAGCAAACGCACTGTTATCGATGCCTCGTCTCATGTTTCTTTCTGGAAAGCGTGATCAGGGTGGTAAGTATTAAACGGAAAATGGAAAAGAGCTCGATGGGTTAACGGGTCATGTTTTGACTTTATGAACTTCTTTGGGGGGCTTATCAGACGGTAGTGAACCCGAGTCTTCATCCCAAGAGACGGAGATCCCTGCAGCCAAGAAATCAAGAACGTCCTATGTCCGGTGGACACAGGAAGAAGACAACTTGTTGAAGAAGGCGGTGGAACAGAATGGGACGGGAAATTGGGATGTTATCGCGAAAGAGGTGCCTAATCGAAGCAACCAACAATGTCGACAGCGATGGAGCAAGTACCTTGATCCTAGCCTAACCGAAGGATCAGGAACACCCAAACGACACAATGCAGACGCACGTCAATCGCCTTCGATTGCCGCTTTGTTAGATTCGAACGAAGATATGAAAATGAGGGAGGAAGCAGAAGCCGCACGTGCGCGTCAGGTTCCTGCACCACCCATCATTCGTTACTCACCGCATGCCACGCCACCTTTGGCTCACGCACATGAAGTAAAACATGCACTGGATAGGACCACCAGCACTCAGTACGGACCTCATCCCCCTGAGGGTTATCCTCCTGGACCAGGCTATCGTCCTCCGTCACCGGTTTCCACCCCAAAAAGAAAGAAGACAGAAGAATTTCAAGGCAATGCTCCAAAAGATGCGTAAGAAAAAAAACCAAGAAATCATTTCTCTTTCCACTCTCTTCTCTCATTCTCTTTTCCTTTGTCCTCCCTTTTCCCTGCCCAACCGAACGATCACCAAGGTTTGTTCTAATATTGTAAATGTGTCAACGCATCTTTCCTCCATGTTTCTTGTTTTTGTCGCGTCTATCTTTTAGTTCTTGCGTGTTTCGTGTACATACTGTATAGAGTTTTTTTTTTGTTATCGTTACATTCCGCTATCTTTTCTTTTTTTTTTCTTCCGAAGCGATATTTTTGTTATGAACTTTTTCACGTTTCTGTTTTCTCCCAACAATGATAATAAATGTCGACCAGATGCAATTTTTCCGAAACATGTGTTTGGCTACCGTATTCTAGCGTGGGATCCATCACGTAGGATTCAATATTTTGGACGACATTAGGGAAAACCGCAATTGGATAGGGTAATGATGAATCAAAACTATGACAAGCGATGTTTGCCCTCTTCCGCAAGATGATCTTGTTTTCTAATTGACAAGTAGAAAAGGATACTACACAAAAAAGGAGGGGGGGGAAGAAAAAACAGGCTTGATTTTTTGGCAGGTTTATTTAGCCTCAACTCCAGAAAGAAAAAGGAAACTGCTTTTCTACAGTAGTCCATTTTTGTTTCTTCCTGTCAAGAGCATGGGTTTAAATTAGTTTTAGGCAAAAGATTACGGATGTGGATGTCCAAGAAGGTACTCTATGGAAAAACAGGACATGGTGTCAATCTTTTTCTTTTTCTTCTTTTCTCTTGCTTTTGTTCCTTACCTTCACACATATCCTGAAAACAATCAGAACACGAATTCAAAGCTTTTTCACATGCAGATCCACCCAATAAAGTACTGTCTTGGTTTGTCTCAGGAGATGAATGATGATGATGATCTTGCCTTGATTTTGCCATGGCGCAGGTAGGATTATTTGAACAAGCAGTAGTAGTAGTAGTCGTAGTAGTAGATGGATTGGAACAATTGCAACCAGTCTTCTTGTCCGCCTTGTTATTATTACCAATGAAGCCACTGTAGATTTGGTTCATTAATTCCTCCGATGTTGTGTTAGACAATTCGCCCAAAACAGCTGCTCTGTCCGTGATGATATGCTCTTCAGACTTGTAGATGGGGGTATCGCTGTCAAGATCGTCGGTTGGGTCGTGAATAGGGATAGGCGGCGTACGTGCAACAGTCAGACCAGCTGAGTGAGCGGTAGTTGGACACGGCGATGATGATGAGGATGACGATAGTATATCGTTCTCCGGGGTCGGATATTCGGCAGCACCCAACTTGCTGGATGGTATGACCAAGCGTAGGGCACAACTTTTTTCCGCAGCAACGTGCTCGATAATGCGATCGGCTCTTTCGGCTATTGGAGAATGCATATAGGGGGGAGTCACTGTGCCGTCCGAACTGCTAGAAGAAAGATAGTCAAGATCTGGACCATGCACGTGGTTTTGTCGAGCGCAGATGCAGAGCAACTTGGGTCGGTCACAATGAGAACAAGATCCTACTGGTTTTTTTTCTTTCTGTCAGTGACAAAGAGAAAAGATAAATGGTAAAAGAATATAATCAATGAACCTTTCAGACCCACGTTGGTTGAAGAAGTATTAGAGGACGCTTGTTTCGAAGTACTTTGTTGTTGTTGTTGCTGTTGTATTATTAACGAAGACAAATCGATCCCTGTAAAACAGAAAGAGAAAAGAGGTTGGATATTTAGCTTACAGGAGAGAACAATGAAATAACATATTTTTCTTTAATTACCAACCTTCCGATTTCTTTGAGGGACAAATGCACTTGATATGGACTTGTTTGGTTTTTCGAAGTTCGCGACATTCAGCGCATTGGGAGACTGGTCTTCCTTTTCTTTTGATTTCAAATAATTTACGATCTGAATGTTTACAGCCCGAGGATCGATGACCCTGTGTTTTTTAAGAACAGAGAATTTAAGAAAAGCATTTGGTCAGAGGCAGAGAAGAAACTTTTTTTTGTTTATTCGAGGGATTGAACATTACCTTGATGCATGTCATGCAAGCGAATTTCTTGACTGCACCATCCTCACTAGTAATGTACACCATGTCTGGCAAACCTACACAAGTGCAGGAACGCCCTTTCGTTTTTTTTGCGTACGCAAACTAAAAATAGAAAAGAAGTACCACGTTGGTTCGTTTTGTTACAAAACAAGCCCGTTGGATGAAAAAAGAATCTCACAGTCAGAAATTAAGGTAAAGAATGCAAGCAAACTTTTTGGTCGCTTCGGCGTTGGAACAAATAGAGAAGGGGTTTTCTCTCTTCTTGCGCTTTTCAGCCGCCGGCTAACAAAAAAAGAAAAAATAGAAAGGTAGGAAAAGAAGGGCAAAAAAAAAACAGAATGAGGTAAGAGAGATCTGCTACGTCATCCTGGGTGTTGGCCTGACTTTGAAACTAAATTCCCTACGCCAGAAACGGTGTGGGCCAAATCATGTTAGAGAATCAAATGAAAAATCGCAGTGAAAAACACATTCCCAGTAACCTTTGTATGAAGAAGTAAACAACTTCTTTTATTATTGTCACTGACGGTTGTCTATATGCCGTGGAACATTGGTGTTACCTTCGTAGCGATCAATTTCTTTTTTGGCTAATACAGTACAAAAGGGCCAATTCAAAGTATCAAAGACCACACTTCATCGGTCTGCGGAAAGAGAATGTAACTTGTCATTGAAAAAGGCGGGCTTTCAGCCTCTGGACAAGAATAGCGATACTAAGATACAATAGCGCTCTGACCGGGTGCTCAAATGGGACAAGACTGATGTCGAATTCAGAAAGAACTATATTTTTTTTCTTGGTGCGTGTGCGTTCCATATTAACATGAAGCGCAGTATGACATGGTCAAAGAGAGGGTCTTCTACAGTGGTTACAGTACCAAAAACAAAAGCAAGGACGACCACAACCTTGGGAGTAATATCTGCCTGCAGTCTGGTCAAGCGCAGCTTAAAATTTCCGCAGGCAGCATGCGAGAAAAGAAAACGAGCAAGCCATTCTGAAGCTACAAGTAAAGGAACCATAACCGAGTACAATCTCAGCTTTTCTTAAGGTTAAAATGGATGAGAGAGACAAATATGAGCAGTTGAATGGCTGATGCCAGAGGAACATTTTAAGGGGATATTCTCTGCCCAACTTCCGCGAAACCAGGTTGATGGTATTAAAGAGTTGTGGCAATTACTATGACATCTCAGCGCCTGCTGAATATTCAAATGCTTCAACACTTTTTCTTGCATTCTATAGTTCTTTTTGGCGTAAAATAGTGGTTTGAATAAGGGAATAGGATGAAATAGTACAGCCAAAAAAATAAAAAAAATAAAGAAGAGATAAAGCCCAATTCATCAACTGTAATCGAAAGGAGTTATGGACAGCATCGTCGAGAAACCTGTAAACATCCGGTAACCATTACGGCTTCTGATAGGTGAAGAAATAGACGTCAAATTAGCTGTAGGGGTATGATGCCGAAACGCTTCGACATTCGATCATATATCAGATCCATGTAGCTGAGTTTTAAATACATTGCATCAACTGCATAAAGGTATACGTGTTCAACCTTACTCGAGTATGGTTCATTTTAACATAAAATAAATGCTCCATTAGCAAATATACTCATTGCTCGATTTCTCCATTCAATATTTCCTTCTAGAAGTGCATTATGTACTGCATAAACCGATGGTAGCAGTCAAAGAAAAACATATGGTCATTGTACTCCCCTTTATCACTACTTCAGTTGATTACTACGTCTCTTTTTCTAATTCTACATTTGCTTAATAATCAAATCTTGAAGGTATTCACGTTTGTGTGCCGTACCTGTCCCGTGAGAATTATACACAGGCTGTATTATGCAAATCCTTATGAAAAGAGCTCTGGACGTGCAAGGCTCTGTGATCTGCTTAGATCCTCTTCTTCTTTTTCTTCTTCTTCTTCGGTAAAGCCATGAAGCTACAGTCAATTTTTCTCACTGCCTTTTTTTTCTTTTCTGTTGCCTTTTCGAAGAAAACATACGATGCGACGCTTCACTTTCTGGAACCTCATCCCGCCCGTCCAGCGTCTTACTTCGGTCTAATCGAACTTCCACAAATACCACTTGCCATTATAGCTCGTTTTTGGCCAAAAGAAAATTCCACTCAATCTCTTACCAAGGCTAAAAAAGGATATGCTTCGCAAGGCCATGTTGCGGTTGATGACCTTACCGTATTCCATGGAATCTACCCAGGCGTTATCAACGATGATACAACCCAGCTCAAGATCCAAGTTAAAGCAGATCGTCATGTATTTGAGTTTATTGGTCAAAGTGCAACTGAGGAAAAAGTTCGAAATATGGAGGTAAAAGCACAAATCATACCAGGCGACGCCTAGCACCATGAAGCAAGGACAACATTGTCTTTCTATAATATTGATTGGCTGCCCATTATATGAAAGAGGAACATAAATATACACTTATTAAGTGTATGGACGGTATGACAGCCCAAAAACAAAAAGTTTCCGTCTTCTTTTCTTTTGGAACGATACATTGCTTTTGCAATATTACCGACATTGGCACCAACATATAGTTCAATAAAGAAGAATTGACGATGATAACTTTGGAAGCTTCTCTGAGCAAACCAATCGTTCGGGTCATTTTTGGTATCTGCTACTATCGTATAATGATAATATCTGTTTGTTTGCAGCGTGGTTGCGCTACTAGATCGATACACAGCTGCTCTTTTGAATAAACACTAATCAATCGATATATAGAAAAAAGATAGAGTCTAAGTCCGGTTAAAATAACCATTTCCTGATACTACAACAGCTTTCAAAGTCCGGAACGATGAAGAAAGCAAAAGTGACAGTGACGTCAAAATTTTTTTCGTTACTGGGTAAGTGCTGTCTCCGCGTTGAATTTTTTTCTCTTTCTCTTCTCTTCTTCGTTCGTGTCGAGACCCAAAAGAAGTTTTTTATCAATATGGCCCACGCTAACGTCTGGAACTCCCGCCCCCGTCAGTACGGAAAGGGCTCTCGTCAGTGGTACGTTTGGTTTTTGTTTCACTAAGAAAATGAGGAGAGAAACGAAAAAAACGACAGCTTCGTTGGCCTTGTCGGTGGCTTATTCCCTTCCCCCCTTTTTTCTAAAACAAACCTCATGATGATCCCTAATGCGCCCATTTTCTTTTCCTTCATTTAGCCGTGTCTGCGCTCACCGTGCTGGTTTGATCCGCAAATACAACTTGAACATCTGCCGTCAGTGCTTCCGTGAATATGCCAACGACATTGGCTTCCACAAGGTAAGACCAAACAAAAAAAATTAGAAGACATTCAGTTGGCGTTGTATGTGGGTGGGGTTATTAACACTGTTATTATTTGTTTTATAGTACCGCTAAAAAATTTTGGATGCCGGGCGTTCTTTACTCGTGGTGGTCATAGGCAAAACTTCTTTTCTTTTTCCTTGACTGACAAAAAAGAAAATCCCAGAAAAAAACGCAAAAATAAAAAAGAAAATCAAACCAACTTTGGAGCCTTCTGTTAAAGATGTAATTACACACAGAGACACAGAAAGAGGGGATCCCGATTGCTTAATGATACTATCTACTATCTCTGCGTGTGTGTGTGTGTGTGTGTGTGTGTGTGTGTCAAGTCAACCCGATAAAGTGAGACAGAAACCCTTGCTACTGTATTGCTTTTCCAATATGTTGGTTTAATCCATATTTTGTCTTTCCGAATGCTGATGGAAATGCATAAAAAGACGGGGGGTTTAGAAAAATGGAATAGCCTTGTACGGAGCAAACCGCGTTTTTCTTTTCTATTATTTAATTTGTTTGTTCTTTTCATTATAATACAAAAGAATGGAAAGTTACGGATCGTCGTTTTCGTTGGCCAATCCATTTATTCTCACAACTGGCGTCTTAGCATGCGTATGCTATCAATACAAAAAGAAAGAAAAGATTTACTGAAATGAAAGACATAGATCGGTTGGCTCATTCTATTTGTTGGTGCTTGTGTTGCTGGACTAACTGGTATCAGTTGGTGGATCATCATCTATGAACTTTTCTTCGTGGTTGGGGTCTTTGTCGCTCTCGGGATTGGCACTTTCCGGACGTATCATCTCATGGCAAGTTGAAGATACAATAAGAAATAACAAGAAGAGTCTTCGTGTTTTTTTTTCTATTAACCCTTCTGTTTTAGGTCCTTGTTTTGATGGCTATTAGCATCGTTTACATGACATTCCTTATCCCACTCTTGCTAAATTTCTCAAGTCCGGGTGCAAGGGCTGCCGCAGGCGGTGCTGTGATCTTGATTATCATGGAGGTAAAGAAAAAAAAAAAAGAATAGAGTGAAAAAGAAAAGGGCTAGGTTGTCTAATATAATTTTCATTTCTGTTATCTCCACTTGCATAGTTCTTTTGGATTTTCTTACTATCTACATCTGAAGAATCTCGATTGCACCAATGGTCCTATGATATCAATCCATCGGCTATTCGTCGAGCACCTATCATCCAACGACGTTTTGGTGGAGGCGGCACTGTCCAACCAACAGAAACAGCCCTACCTGCCACCCCTGGTACGACTGGCGCGACTGGCACAGACACATTCGGTGCTGGAGCAAGCGAAAAAACGGGCAATTTCAAGAATCATTCCGTCGCTTTGCATTCCTGTAAGTGTCTTCCTTTCTCTCTCTTCCACCGTTAAAGAAACGTGCCATGTTTCTCATCTTCTATATCCTTAGACCAAGGAAATCCGGAGGATCCGAATGAGCTAAGCTTCAATAAGGGCGAGACACTAGAAATCTTGAATCGATCGGGCGATTGGTGGCAAGCCAAGAAGCTCGATGGTTCAACCGGTATCGTTCCCCGAAACTACGTAAGTGGATCAAGTTCACATGAAACATGGATTTTGACAGGGTGTTTTTATGTTTTAATTCTCATTCTTTGTTTCGAAATCGTTAAACAGTTCTCCTCTTAAGAAAAACGAAGAAGGAAAACTATTTTGTGATATAGCATAATTGTAATAAAGATGCGAAAGACTAATTGTTTTTATCTATATTGAGCAACTATAAAAACTAAACGAAGCAGAGCAGGGGGGGTTGTATGGATGGATATTGTAGGGAAAATAGGGGCATGTAGACAACAAAGATGAGTTAGGAATATTTACATACTGATATCTCTTTCTATTCTAATTTCTTCTGTTTTTGATGCGAAAGAGCATGCGATCTTGCTGCTATCATGATCGCCATCATCATCACAGCGCCCACGCTGTAGCACCGGATGGGTCCTGATAGCCAATAAAGACCACAGGTAGCAATGGGTCCAACAGCTCTGCCAAGTTGACCAAGGCTCCGGAACTCACCGAGCATCTTGCCTTTCGTTTCATCGTCGTCTTCACACTGCAAACTTGCTAAGCTGTTGAGGCAGTTGACTACTGTTCCGCTAGCAAAGGCCAATAAGGACACGCCAACATAAAGCCATGCAGAAGGATAAGTGCTGGAGGCCACCATGCTCAAACAAGCAAGTCCGGCAGCACAAGATATCATTCCTTGGACCACGATCTTCTTCTCACCGACGGTGCGCACTCGACGCCTTACATAACCACCCTGTATCAAGGCAGACAAAATGCCCATATAAGCAAGCAATTTACCTTGCTGCATATGGCTGTAATCCAAGATATCGAATGTCAAGAAAACCAATGTGAACTCCATGCCAGAAAACAGAAACGTATAGACGCAGTGGATCCAATTCAGGCGACGTAAATTAACCAGTTTGATTTTCTCTCCTTCAGAAGATCGAACTGCAGACGATCGACTTTGAACCCGAGGAGGATGCGTTTCTGGAAGACTTGTGTAAAGATAGACAACCTCAATCAAAAGTAGGACTAAGGCAACCAAAGCAGGCATGGAGTACGGATAAATACACCATTGGTCAGTCAATGGATAAAGTTTGGTTAAATCCATTGAAGCGAACCAGGCTCCCAAAGGAGGCCCAAACGTGAAGGCAATGGCAAATGCAATGCCTACAAGTGCCTATCAACAATACAAAAGGAATTAGTGCTCACATCCCTTTCTTGTGTTTGATTCTTTTTTTTTCCTTTAATGATACGAACAAGGTTACGTGAACGTCGTTCAGGCTGAGTGACGTCCGAGATAATAGCAATACTGAGCTGGACATTTCCTTCACTAAAACCAGCAATAATACGGGCAACAAGGAAGGTTGTGAAAGAACGAGCGAAGAACCAGATGGTTGTGGACACAATATTACCCAGCTGTTGTTGTCAACAAGGCAAAGAGACGTTACTCAGTAAAATAACATCCTGTCTTTTTGCCAATGCATCTTACCATGGTCCACAACAGCACAGAACGACGTCCTCGTCTATCGCTTGCGCGTCCAATAAGGGGCGAGACCACAAATTGCAGAAATGAAAAGAGCGAGCCTAAAAGGCCACCCAATAATACAGTGTCCCACTTGTCATAGTCATTGGTCGAAACTCTACGTGACGAATAGATCCATAGTTTGTAATGGTCTAGCACCTGAAGGACATAACCAAGCAATGAAGTCTAATGAAGTTTCATTGGAGCATAAGTTTTAGTGTTTCGTTTTTGGTCATGGCGTGATCGGAAACTTTTTTCTCTTTCTGCGACTTGCCTTGTTGCCTGCCTCTTCCAGTTGATAGTAGTTCAACAAACGCGGGAATAAAGGAAGAATGGCAGTAAATGCCAATAGATCAATGAGCAGCGCAATGAAGACCACTCGTACGACCTGTCGCTCGTTTATTTCTGCCATGGAAAAACGAAGACCATCCTCTTTTTGGGCGGAAACGCAGCCCTCCCAATTTTCTGCTTCCTCTAGTTCTGATTGGCTCATGCGCTTACAGGACACTCTTGCTGAAAGAAAAGGTACAATAAAGGACATGTATGCCGCATCCGCCGGTGGTGAGTGTTGCCTGTGCTACTAGTTTGACAACAAGCGGGATTCCTACTAGCTTTTTTATTGTTCAAGAAGAGAAAAGAGAGGCTATTACCGTTTGCCAACGCTGCTTTATATATTCAGAAATGATGGTTAATTGATCTCTAAACCTCTTTTTACTATAACATCTACAAAAGGATGACATAGCACTGTAATCATGTATGGAAGTGGATGTTCACACCGAAGCGAGCTTAGCAGTGGTGAGGCCTCATCTCTATACCATCCGTTGTTTTGTTTTTCCCAGTCTTGCCTGCGCCATGTAGCTTCCAGTCGTCTGACCTGGTAATGATAATTGCCCCTAAGAGTGATTTCGAAGCGTTCTATTCTTGGGATAAGGCAGTAAATTGTCCGGGACTCATTACTGTTTCCAAGATCGCACTGCAGGGACGCTAAACAGGGACAGTAGCGTGTCAGATAGAGAAACACCCGGGTGTCGATGTTGCTTGATTTTAAGGAAACATGTCTTAACCAACGAGATTTATGTCTTTGCGTAGTTACTGCTACCATGCCGCCGACGCTAATCGATATACGACATGCCGAAACATTTAATTCTCGAAGGCAATGTAAATCGTTTAAAAAGCAATCGATTTCCACGTCCAATGGGTTGACCAAAGAACAAGACCCGGTCAGATTCAAAGTTACCAAAGATGGGCACGCTGTTAATGTGGCTAAGATTGGCCGTAACTCTTTACTCAGAGTAACCATAATACACACCTCGGTGAGCGTTTTCCGAAAGTTATTGATCACATCTGATATTTCACATTGATCCAGATCATCCACGCTGGACTTGCCCCGAGTTACCAAACGAGCAAGGGGCGCACCGAGCAATTTTAACGTAAGAAAGAGCGGGAGGTGCGGTGACGTACTGAGCAGCGTCAGCTTTCCAAGGTTCCGCCAAAACCCGACCTTGTTGGATAACTCTTCGCTCTGGAGCTCTTCGTGTACTGTCTGTTCGGATTGATTGTATAACTGGAGTTTTAGCTGATCAAGACATGTGTATTTACGGACGAAATACGCCAATCCAATGTACCTCCCACGGATGATCAGTTCTAGTTCTCGCAGATTATCGCAAGGAGCTACTTCTTCAGGACAAATGGCTGCGCCAAAAGCGTTGTCTAAGCGTAGACGACGAAGACGAGGAAGGTTACGATGAATTGCATCCA
The DNA here is from genome assembly GCA_000696975.1 of Apophysomyces trapeziformis B9324. NCBI lineage: Eukaryota > Fungi > Mucoromycota > Mucoromycetes > Mucorales > Mucoraceae > Apophysomyces > Apophysomyces trapeziformis. Next base: position 116,373 of record JNDP01001275.1, on the reverse strand, counting down.
GATCAGCCATTGTGAGCTGCTTTAACTGGCGCATCGAACGGTAGACGATGCCGATAGATAATTCTTCTAGTTGCGGAAGCCGTGAAAGCATTGCTGGCCATCTCTCTGGGCTGAGCACCTTCAAATGTAAAGCGGTAAGCCGATCTGCAATAGAGGGATGTGTGAGACCAGTAAGGGTTGAAATGTAGTGGTCGATCCTAATCTTTTGTAGTTTTGGACATTCCTTAAAAAGTAGGCGGTCAAGGTTCCTTATAGACGCAGGTGTCAAGACATCCGTAATTTGATGGGGATACTCCAGCTCAGCTATATTCGACTTGGGAAGTGTTATCTTTAACTCATTTACTAAGGAGCCAAGTTGTTTGCGTGAAGCATTGGTACGGATAGTATTCAGTAAGAGCTTGGCTTTCCTCTCCGAATCAATGGTAATGGTCTGATAAATTAAAGGTGTCACTATTGCGTTCCATAAGCGACAGACACATATAAAAGTAGGTAGCTTGTCCTTTGATAGCTGATTAGCGATGTGTTGTATTAGTTCGGCCGACAATTTGCTTATCGGGGGAACACATATTGCATCCTTGGTCATCATCATCCTAAGCGCAATAACATCAATGAATAGAACAAGGACGATTTCATTCTGAGAAGACAGCGACTATTTATAGTCGCAGATGGCTGTGTTTGTTTCATACAATGCAGGGTTAAAGGGCGCTTTGCCCTTTCCTCCATGTTGACGTTTGCTGAGCTATTCCGTGACAAAACGGAGCAAGCCTGTGCTCACTGCCTTATTGCCATTATGGAAAATAGATGCAAAGTCTTTGGCAGTAAACAAGAGATACATATGCATATATACATCTGCATGCAGACGTCATTATACTCTCCTGCTGATTAGTTCATTGCCACTCACTGCGCTCTAACTTGATAGTTGCGGATTGAAAAGCAAGGCATGTTTTTTACTCCAAACCCTTAATTTGTCCGAAAAAGTCTAAACGGATACCGGTCGTCGGATAAGTCATCTTCAAGCTGATCCAAGGTAAAGACCGCATAGTTTGTTCACAGATCTATCCAGAAAAACAACATGCATCGTAGAAATGAAATAGTTCATTTAAACAGTCATCCTATGAAAGTGGTTACGCTATCCGTTCGCTTAAACCCATAATACTATTTGTTATATTCTTCTTGGTTGTGTTCTTCCTAATGCATGTTTTCAGGTCGCATGAACCTGCAGAGAAATGAATGGTTCTTACAAATTGAAATCCCAGTTTAACCCATTACAGTGAGATATGGTTGCTGCTTCTTAGATCACACGGAGCGGTAAAGCATTAAGCAGAGCATTAGGTGGCCGACAGCGTTCTGCTTTTATGCATTTTATCGCAACGTTTCAGCGATCGCTGAGATCGATTACACCGAGTCGGAGGAACATGAGAGCCTCAATGAAGATGTCTATTATTGTATTCGAAACATCGATGAGGAAGTCATCTTTCCAGAGATTTCTTTTCTAACTCACATTTGAGCCCGGTCTCTTAGGAATCAAAAAAATATAAACGGGCAAAATATCGATGTAATAAAGGACCAATTTTCATACGTGTCCTTTTTTCTGTACTGCGCTTTTTGGACTGACGTGTGTGGGTAGTAAATTGTGTACGAGCGCATGTGAAACTTCAAAATCACGTTCAAGAGAGGCTAGACAAGTGAAATACTGTGACAGATACGAAAATACGCCGTTGTTAACATTGCTGGATCTTAACTTGATGCGTCTTAATGCCTGACATGGATTTGTCCCCACAGATGTTGTTCTTATTAGCTTCTTCTTTGTATTCTCACTGCTAAGGCATATATTACTTGTCACCAACGTTAGTTCTTGAAGGTAGTTCAAGTCATCCAGAAAAAGATCAAATTTTATTTTCGTACGAGGATCATCAAGGTTACCCTCTGAGGTCAATATCGTCAAAAAGGGACATGCTCTTAATGCAGGCAGAACATCTCATTTGAAGTCACATTCCACGTATTTATTCGACTCAGTGTCTCGTGCAAATTCAGTGTAATGTTCGATAATTCAGGGGCATACCATCCGATTGTTTCCCCGTCCCCAATAACTCGCAAACAAGTGACAGCTGTACCACTGGATTTCAGTCTACGGAAGAAGTTTTCCTGTCGTCGTAGAGAATGGAGTGAAAACCTTCTAAGAAACTGGAAACGAGCGTGCTTGTTCGGCACCAATTCCTGAGATGCCTTCGAATCCGTGTCTCAATGGAATTGCAACGATAACTCCTCGAGACGCAGGTATTTCGAACGGTATACGGGAAATCAGTAAAGCTCACCTGGTTTCTACCGAAGGCCAATCCTAGTGAACGTACAGTGTCACTATGCATGATGTCTTCTAACACAAAATCATTAAATGTTGCAAGTCTAAAGATAGCGTTTTTCAAGTATAGACGACGTAGACGAGCAAGTCCAGAGTGAATCCATTCCATAAGATCAATCGTAGCTTTTTTCTGACAGCACACGGCGTCGGGCATTTGGATCGACAAGTCCTCAATTTCATGAAGCTGCGAAAGTATGGCTATCCATTCGTCCAGGTTTTGTTGATATATGTATAAAGTTTTCCGACGATTTCGAACAGAAGGATGTGAGACACTATCAGTTTTCAAAACGTAGTCTTTGATCGTTATCTTCTCAATGTTTGGATACGCATCTTCCAAAAATAAACGGTCATTTTCTTCGGCCTAAGGACGTATTAGCAATTCCTTAATACGACATGGAATGCTACGAAGACACGACTCGTATGGGCTGACGCTATTTATGATATACTTTGTAAAGCGACCTATTTGCTTATGCAAGACACTTGTCCTGATAGTCTCTAGCGAAAAATCTACTTTTCTCTTCGAATAGAGGGTGATAGTATGATAAAGTAACAGTGTGAATATCACATTCCATAAGCGGCAGACGCAGACAACGGCAAGCAGCCTGTTCTTTGATAGCCGACCAGCGATGTTGCGTAGTATCTCGGCTGCCAGTCTGTTTATTGGGGAACTCTTTATCGCGTTCTTGGTCACTGTTATAAGAGCAATAGCATTTGCACTGTGAAAAAAGAGATGCTCTTTTTTTTATCAAAAGCATTATTTTATAGTTGCATATGGCTGACATGTGTTTCAGATTGAGTGGGCGTTTTCTTTTTCTCATCATTTGCTTATGCTTGACAAGTTCATAAGAGTAATACTAGCTGCAAGCACTAGTCTTTGTCCACGCTGGGGGTCCCACATCAACGCCTTTATCAGGGTTCGTACATAGTAGATACCCATTTCTTTACACCAGTAATTCCGCTCTAAGCTCGCAGCTGATGACAGGATGACGGATGCCAGGGTATGGAATAATTGTCTATAGGTTAGTTTAAAACAGCCTTCATGCACGGCCAGATGCAGTGACGGCTGCAACTAGCCTTTCCAAATCTGAACGGGCTGATGAAAACTCTATCTATATATAACAACTGCAACATGCCGTGAGACTGCACTTTGCTAGCAATGCATCAGCGGCCAAGAGTGGGTCTGGTAGTTCGAACAGCTTCGCTTCTCAAAAAAAAGTGAAGGACGGTAACACTACAATTTCTCCGGAAAGACCTCAGTTTCTCTCAGTTTGTCAAACATGGGGTTTCGGTTACTGAGATGTTCAAAGCGTGCAAGGTATGATGTAGATGCAATCAAGGAATGACTGCTCATCTGCTTTTGGATGTACAAGATGGTCAATGTGGCCTGATTACATGGAGCTTAATGTAACCGGAGTATCAAGATCTTGCTATTGTTCTTTTTATCTTCGTCCATTAGTAGACCTTGTACGGCAGACTAACACGTCCAAGGTCCTGTAAAAGACGTTAAACAAAAGAAGAAAAAGCAGGATCACGCGCGAAAAGGTAAAATTGCGGATCGGACCGTAGAATCAACTCCGGCGAAAAAAAAAAAAAAAAAAAAAAGCAGATTACTCAGCCATACTGGAGATATTACTTGGATGACTCAAAGCGAGATACTAGATGCACATCTTCAGACAATGTGCTCCACTTCGTACTATAAAATAAGTTAGGGAGAGGAGTTCATGATGTTGTGCTTTGAATAGACTTAATGATAGACAACGTACACATGAATTACTGTCAGGCTATTCATGCATGAAGAGGGCATTTTCCGTAGTTTTATTGTGCTGAGCATGAACTAAAAGTTTCCACATTTGCGCCGTTCATTGGTCGGTGATAGTTGTCACAGGCACTCTTTATCTCCTCGTGGGAACTTTTTCATACATCCCCCATTTCTTTCTTCGTTTTTCTTCTCCAACTTTTGACGCTATGAGCTCCGTTACGCATGTAAGTGACAGAACGCAAAGGGCCATCTACATCAAAGCAAAAGAGTTACTTAATGAATTTCAATAGACCGAACAAACACCAATTCTTTATGGCTATTTCAGATCATCCGCTTCGTGGCGTGTCCGAACTGCCTTGGCTTGGAAAGGCATTCAATATGAACATCGTTATATCAACCTCTTTACTGGAGAACAGGTGAAAATGCGAAACTGAAAATGTATTCCCCCTTCTGCCTCTAATATCAAAGCTTGGGTTTTTCTTGTCTTTTGTACAGGGTTCTGAAGAATATGTAAAGTTGAACCCGGAAAAGAAAGTGCCATTGTTCATCACCAAAGATGGTCAAGCATTGAGCCAAAGCACAGCTATCATTGAATATCTAGAAGAAGTTTATCCTGACCGACCTATGCTCCCTAAGAATTCCAAGCACCGTGCACAGGTAAATGATAACCGAAAGCCGATTGCAGTGTGTTGCGAGCCGCTCAAGTTGACTAAAGAAATTTTGAAAAGGCAAGATCAATTGCACAACTGATTGCGTGTGATATCCATCCGCTGCAAAATCTCGGTGTTCTTAAGCATGTTGCTGGTGATGATCAGGAAAAGAGAGCACAATGGGCTGCCGAATGGGTTAACCGTGGCTTCCAAGGTAAACGAAAAGAAGCAGAAGAAAAAGGAAATAACCGTTAAATCTTATTTTTTTTTTTTTGCGGCTATCAGCTTTGGAAAAGGAATTGGAAAAGATTGCTGGTACGTACTGCGTCGGTGATCATATCACTTTGGCCGACTTTTACCTGGTGCCTATGGTTTTCAATGCTACACGATGGGGAGTTGACATGAAGGCCTATCCTCTGATCACCCGTATTCATAACACCTTGATGACGTTACCTGAGTTTAAAGCTTCTCATCCTCATAGTCAAGAAGATTGTCCAGAAGAGTTGAGAGGTCAAGGTATTTAATGAAGACATTGAATATGCTTTTTAGTATAGTAGAGGGTTTTTCTGTGTATGTGTGCGTATTTTCCCGATTCCCACCTACTGTTTGTTTTGTTCATGCATTCAGAATGAAACCCGATATTGAACGTTCTGATAATAAAGCATATGTATTTCCATCTGCCGCGGCTGTCTATGGCCAAACTTTGCACGCTGTGTGTCTATTTTGTTTCCTCAATTGAAAGGAAACGCGACTGATTGCCCTAGATTTCCGAAAGCTTGGTCTGACTTACAAATGTTTTCCTTTTTAGGCCAGAGGAGTCACTATGGAAGGATGTATGCTGTGATCTTCTTTCCTTTGTTGATAGCGAACTTCTAAGAAATTTTTCGGAACCATGCTTTCGTGTATTAAGTTGTCTAAAACAAGAAGGTACCCCGCCAGATCAGCAGCGAAGGACAAAGAGGGAGGGGGAAATGGGTCATACATCCTTCCATAGTGACTCTGACGGCCTCGCAGGATTGATGGGAGATTTATCGACCGTCAATACCTAATTTGATGTTGATATGTCCGATAGCGACGAAGGAAATGAGTAGCCAGAACTGAATTGTTCAAATACAGCTAATTTGAGCGAAGGATGGAGGGAAACTAGTAGGCCATGAACAATGTGTTTCAGGTTCTTTACCTCTAATACGTAGGATAGGGTTATGCTATTAAGTATCCATTAGATAATGACATATGCTTGGTTTTAAAATGTGTCATGGCTGGAAGGATTGTTTTTTTTAGCTTTGATTCCAAGACGTGCTCCTTCCCTATATATGAATCAATCGTATCAAAAATAACGTTGTCGTTTACCACACTTATATATTTAGCGTTTTGTAAACTATTGACTCGGTTGAAGCCTTTCTTTTTTTTTCTTTTATCCTCAGAGAGTTGTCATTGTATTGGATATCCATCGATTTTCTATCAACAACTGTTGTTTTGATTTCATACTCCGAGCTATTTAAACGGAACGGACAATCTCTTTCTGACTCTTTCGGTCTGTTCCCCACATGTTACATCCCGAGTATGTACCTTTAAAGCCTGTCGTCGACCGGTCGCATCATGCCTCACTGCTATCTGATATCGTGCCTTTGTAGGAACGTCCAATGGATGGAGCGATGAACATAGTGGTGAAAAATGTACGAGCCTCTTCTGGCTGGAAAAAAAAATGCAGCAACGTCGAAAGACCGAGACTTCGTTCCTTGTATGCAGTGGAACAGCCGGCGTTGTTAATGCAGAAACTCTCAATTTATTAACAATCATTAAGCCGGATGGTCAGGAAAAACACGCTACGGGAGGACTTGTTACTTATCACTCTACCTTACAGGTCGAGCGAGGGCCGTTGAAGCACAAAGAGAAGTAGGAGCTCCGTCTATCTATGGCGCTAATGCGAATTCGGATATGAAATAATAGTGTTTATTGTAGTCAATTGTACTATTCTCCCATCCATAGCAATTTTTTGGTATTGACAACATCGGATGCTCCTTTAAATAAAGTCTTGGTCATGTTGTTATTTATAAAGAGTATGGGAATTTTTCTTCTTCAATTATACATCTTCTCCTCAGGTCAAGTACTTCCATCTACTTTGAACATAGATTAACTCTGTACCACATAGTTCTGCCACCGATAAACCACTGAAGAAGTCCTTTGTCTTCTTTGGATTTCCTGTTCTGGCTTTCTGTGTTTCCGTCAACGGCCCGTCCCCTTGAGCATCAGCGTCTCGGAAAGCAGTGCGTTCAGCTTGGATGGCGTATGACGTCTGTAAGCGTCTGATTGATATACTATTTCATGCTTTCTCACTGACGATACAGTTGTTTTACAGCACGCGACCGCTGTTGGCTTTCTGATTTTTCGTATACTTCTTTTGTCCTTGCTGAATGTACACGATATTTATGGCATAAGGGATTCATTGATTGCTCCCACTCTTCCCTACTCAGATGTCCATATTTAAACCGATAAGTATCAGAATTCTCGCCATGCAATCATGATTATCTCGTTTGGAATAGGAAATGACGCCAAGGCAGGAGGTCATTATCTTTGTTTTGACCTCCCAGCCTTTCTCTGCCTTCTCTTAAGCGAGCCATCATCATTCCCCACTCGAGATACCAACAATATCTTGAGCGGGTTTATGACGCCTGTAAATAACAAGTATTGTGTAGTTGAAGCAAACAGTTCATCTTTTTTACCCATTCAGCTCTTTGGCCGGTATCCACTTAAAATTTGGCTAGCATTCCGTTTGTTTGTCATACACAACCCTATGTTACCCCGGATAAGACCCGCACCCGGGTGCGCTGGAATTGCAAGTTTCGCTTGTAAAACAGCAAAGACTTCAATGAAAGAGAATCGCAAGCGAGTCAGTAGTGTCGGGTTGCAAATAAATTTCTGATCAGCAACAGAGCTGCAGGGTAGATATCACGGGATTGTAAAGGCTGGCCTGTCCATGATACTTAAGCATAGGCTAATGATCCGCCCGGTTAACCTCTGATAAGCCCTTTATCAACTGGACAATGACCGCTACGAGACCGGTTTTGTACTATTCTTGCTCAATCTAATTCTAGAACAAATCTTTTTATGACCCAACTTGCATATGCTATTAGACAAAGTCCAATACATGTATCGTCTGATACGCTTGTAAAGAAGCGCAAAAGCAAAGCGATCAACGAATGAGCTTTGGCAAGACTTCATCCCCCACATCAATAGTGCATTGTAAACTTCCCTACTACGCCAAACAAGATGAACAGTATGAAGGCCTTTTTGAGTCCGTTACATCATACTGATTCGTCTCTTATGCCGTGGACCCTGAATAAGTTGTTCTTATAAAACGCGCAATTCGATCTATTCAAACAGTATTTAATCTTATAAAAGTTAACGCCAACTTGGGTTAGAACGGATTAATCCACTTGATAAGTTGTGTCCATGTGGGATAAAGAAGAAAAGTGGATAGTGTCATAAGATGATCAAATGCTTATGCCATCCATATCTGTCAAAAATCCCCGCCTAAGACGATATTCTTCCTATTTCTTTTCGTTTCCTTTTTTCCTCTCTTTGACTTTCTCCGTCTCTCACACTGAATCCCGTTTCTCGTTATATAACATGAGTTTGAACTGTGTTATGTTGACTCCCGATGCAAAGGGATTCGTCCCCCTACCAGGCGAAAAGATATTCTTCAGCCAGGATGCCGTACGCATGCTCTTGGACTGCAATGAAAAGTAAGTCTCACCTAGGCTGACTATGCAGTGAACTTTCGAACATGATGCTCATTCGTGTTCCTTTCCATTAGCGGCTACCCTGGTAATTCAGGGTAAATAGAATAGGTTGCCATTCAAGAGCAAGAAAAGGAAAAAGATTCGCTGATAGAAGACGCCATCCCATTTTTCTATTGTTTGTGTAGAGGTTACTGGGAAGCCAAGGGCACGGTCACTCTATCAAATCAAAGGGTAACAGTGACTAAAAGCTGTTCTATCTATAGTGTATCTCTAAAAGAGTGTCCTTTTTCTGGCCTTTAGATTGTCTTTCTGGCCACGCCTCCAACAGCACAATTGCAATCGCTCAATATACCTACCGGGAGCTTGAAGAACTGGAAACTAGAACAGCCCTGGTTTGGAGCCAATCACATTTCAGGCGTCCTCCTTCCGGTAAGTCAAGTTAAGCAAGGCATCCAGTTTTTCTTTTCTTTTTGCTTAAGCTTCTGATTGTATAGGTCCCTGGCGGAGGTCTTCCTAAGTCTGGAAAACTTGAACTGAAATTTACAGAAGGAGGTTTGTAGGCAGAAAGAGAAAGAGAGAGGGAAAGAGAGAGAGAGAGAGAGAGAGAGAGGCAAGAAGATGGGTCATCCTCAATGGAAACATTAGGAGCTATTGAGTTTACAAATATTTATCGAAGTTTATTGGAACGAATGGGAGGTAAGCCATCGGACCCGAAAGTGTGTGAGTGAGAGCATGGACCCACTCAACAGTTGGGATAGAATCCAACGAAATACCGCAGGAGTACGAACCTCTTCCTACATATGAGGGTCCTTCCTCAGCAGCAGCAGTTCAATTCCCAACACCGGCTCCAGCAACTCCAGCCGTTCCTATCACGCAACAATATCCCCCGCCGCCAGGCCCCCCACCACCACCTAGCATGCCAGCGGCTCCTCTAACGCAGCAATACCCCGCACCACCGGTTCCCCCGCCACCAGCAGTAGCTCCTCCCATGCCCTCTGCAACCACGCATCCACCCTATTCCGATCTCCCACCTACTTATGAAGAAGCCCGTCGATCATGAAATGTTTGGTCCAATCAAAAAAGCAAAAAATGAATCGACTCACTTTCTGTTACAAGTAAAACATGTATACAGAAAAAGTAATAAAAATGGAAGGCGCCGATGGGCTGAATGAAAACTATATTACAAAGAGGATTATTATTATCAATAGGATTAGTTTTGTGTTTTTTTCCCCTTCTTGAGGGAGGGGGAAGAAAGAGAGAGAAGGGGTTAGGAGGGGAAAGACCTGGTTTAACCAAAGATGCTCACTGGATGGGTAGATGTCCGTAATTTGGGACACGGGGAGGAGGAAGAGGCATGTCCTTGGCCAAGGATATCTGCGGTTTCCTTTAAATAGTTGGATGAGGAGGAAGAGGACGATGATGAGGATGAGGAGGACGTTGAGGATGAGGATGAAGATGGAGGAATTAGCATAGGCGATAGAGGCTGATGATGAACGGAAGGGCTTAGCAAGGTGGTTCCATTGTAGGCTGTTGTTGCTAAAGGGAAGGGTGGAACAGATAATGGACGGTATCTGTAAAACATTTTTGTGTCGGACTCCTCCACAGAAAGATCGCAGGATGTCTTCGGAAGCAAAGGCAGGGGTTCTGCTGGTAGTGAAGTGGAGATTGACATAACAGAGGTCGCTGAAACAGGCGTACTACTACTGCTACTGCTACTAGTAGTAATATTACTGTTGCTATCGGTACCACTATCTTTACTTGTTGTCGTTACCGTGCTGTTGCTGGCCTCTGTGATAGCGGGTCGTGGTAGGATCTTCTGGGGTTGTTCTTTTCTCCGCCAAAGGGGCGCTAGAGCCCGATGCATATGGGATCGTCGATAATTACTGAGATGCTGATCGATGGTTAACGGGGGTTCAACGCATACAGGATCAGAACGAATGCGATGATGTGCATACAGGCGTGGCCGTGGTCGATCATCCGTTGCATTCATCTTTTTCCATACACCTCTTGATTTGGGAGCCATATGGGTTCTATAATGTTGCATCATATTATCTTGTCGTGAGAACCGCGACTGGCAACCAGGGAACAGACAAGGGAAGTTTTTCTCGCCAGTATGGATGCGGTTATGTCGTGCAAGATGACCACTTTCAAAAAAGAAATTAAGTATCTCCATCCTTTTTAAAAGAGAATGAAAACATTACCTTGTCGTGAAACTTTTATGACAGCCTGGTTCAGTACAGTGATATTTCCGCCTTGGCTCTGAAGAGGAGGTAGGTGAATGAGAGAGGTCTTTGTCGGAATGAGCCAAAGGTCGTGATGAGGATGTCATGTTACTGTTGGTTGTGGTTGTCACATCATTGTTCAATAAGTTCACTTGACAACCAGAAGCATTAACAACCAAAAGTCGTGTTTCCTTATCCATGGCTGACCAACAAAAGGAAGAAAAAAAAAAGGAAAGGGATTTAATGTGGAGTTGGGTCCCAAAACTCTCATTCTATAACTTTTGCCACTCAGCAGCTTACCTAAGCTGTATCCTCAGTTCCCTACTCCAAATTTGACTGGCCGTCCTAAAGAGGGTATCGAAAGAAAAACAACCTTCCCTAAAGAATCTCTTACAAAAACAAAGATTTATGATGAAAATGAGACAATGTATTCTAGCCTAAAAAGGGGAAATGACGATGTTGTTGTCATACTGCTGACCGAATAAACCTCTATGCTACTCTAAAACGATAGCGTTGTATCCCTGAAAGCTACATCTTTGGGCTAAAAATAATATAAATAAATGACATTAGTAAACCGATCATCCGGCGGAAGGGTTTTTCAGTTACATGGGTTTTGGTCTTTCCATGAACAAGCATAAGAAATGATATCTATGCTTAGCAAATGGGTTTTTGACACTTTCTCTACTTGAACCCCAAGGGTCATTCCCACGTATTCTTTTCTAAGGGCTTGTCCCCCGCATTTGGGAGAGGAGTTTAAAGTGCAGGGGAATGCAAAGTGACACCGGCATTCAGAGGAAGATTGTTTCTTTCCACTTAACTTGTCTTTTCTTCTCCGTGATAAGGAACGAATCACAAACAATAAACAACACGCACAGACTCTAGAGGCAACTCTGCAAAGAATCGGTATGATATGGAACATATGACCTTGTGCTTCAGAAGAATATGCCTACTTAGAGTGGTATGATGCTGTTACCACAAGCCCAATGGGGCGGGAGAGTGATCGAAATCAGGGTCACCCTTTCTCCGCTCTCTCTCTCTGTGTGTGTGTTGTGTGTGTCAGTCAATAACGTACAAAATGACAAACCGTGTCACGATCAAAAAGAGGACTGATAACTCAGTAATGTGGCATGAGTCTTATTATATGTTTGCAAAAGAGCAAGAGAGATAGACAGATAAACAAGATTAACCAAAAAAGCTGCTTACCCGACAATAACCCGAAAGTGGCGTGTTGTATGAAATGGGATGAATTCTCCCCCCGACTGCCCCATTTTACCCTAATTCTTGGAATTCGTCGAATACTTCCATCATGACTCTCCTATGGAAAGAGTACTTCTTCTCAATGAGAACGCCTCTTTGAACATAAAAAGTCAAACAAAATTCTCTATGAAACAATAAGGGTCTTGTCCTTATCCCTAAAGTCGCGCATGCCTTTCTTGCTTTTTACCTTCGACTCTCTCCCTGGGCTGATGGATGAACATTGACCTGGTTTCAAATATCGCATGAAATAAATTTTGAAGGCCAGTTCAGTTTTTCCCAAGCTCTTTTTTCATTCCCGAATATAACTTTTTTGTTTGTATTGCTGCTTTTCTTTGTTACGTTTCGTAATGGCACACCGAGAAGGAATTACAACGCATGCTCATGACTGGACCATGATTAAGGCTTCAGGCCTTATTGAAAACCAGAATGTCATAACCATGTAATACACAAGGAAATGAAATTAAAAAAAAGACCGTGTTCATAACCTCTTCTCATAGCCCTGCTTCCACGCCCGTAGAAGAAGCCTGCGATATCCTCATTCAGAATAATATCTCGTCAGCACCCGTCTATGACGATACAGTGCCTACGGAAACAAATAATCATAATGCCATTGTGCACCCTCCTTCTTACGTGGGAATGTTTGATTATGGTGATTTAATTGCCTACATTCTCCTAGTCTTGCATAAGACCGAACAGACATCAACATTTGAGATCAGAGATATTGTGCAACGTGCACTTCAAGGTCAAACTGTACCCGTCAAATTAGCCAGCGGTAAAAACAAGTTGTCTTAATTCTTATTGGAGGATAAAGACTGAGCAAGCCTCTGATCGTTTTAATGCCTGTTTTTTTGTTTTCCACGTTAGATCTTTCTAGGAAGAACCCGTTTTATTCTATCCTTCCTGAAGCAACCTTGCTATCTGCTGTAGAAGAATTTGCCTGTGGGACACATCGAGGTAAAAATAAAAAGCCAACGATTATCCAATGGAGAAATCAGCGCATGTCGATTGAAGCTTACCTCTTATTCTTTTAGTATGTGTCCTTGAACCCAATGGAACGATCAAGGTAAACCCGCCCTTTGTCTGTGCTCTAAAAATATCTAAAATCTCTATGTACATGTGACAGGGCATTCTATCCCAATCGACGGTAGTTCGATATTTGTATGATAACCGACACCAGTTTCCGGAAATAGAAAGGGTCCTTGGCAAGACAGTAAGGAAAAGAATGGTTTTGAACACAACCAAAGGGTTTGTTCATACGATTGCCAACTATCTAGCTTCGTGAATTGCATCTGGGAGAGACCAATGTGATAGGTGTAGCAGCAGATGCCAGTGTACTGGACGCATTGTCACAAATGAGTAAGGGTTGCACAAGATGAAAGGGGTTTCCTTGTCTTACAAAGCTTTTTTTTTGTTCTTAAATTGATTTCGCACAGGCCATCATGGTGTTTCATCTGTCGCTGTGATCGGAAACGGGGACGTTGTGCTGGGTAATATTAGCATGACGGATGTTAAGGTAAGATAGCCAGCCAAAATAATAGCACGTGTGTTCTGCGCAGTTCATTCTTAATCATTGTATAGCATGTGATGAAAAGTTATCGTCATCAACTCCTGTGGAATACGTGTTTTCAATTTGTAGGCGTTGTAAGAACCCAACAGGGAATTATCGATGGGCAGGTAAGGAAAAAAAAAGAAAAAAGGAACACAAAAATAGAGAAGCTCGGCTCGGTCTGAGACACACACACACACATACACACACGAATGACTTTTTGGTTATGTAGGACCGATTGCCTGTATTTGATGTTCGTCCCGATACAACGTTGGGGTTCACGGTGGCAAAACTATTAGCTACAAAGGCGCATCGTGTTTGGGTGACAGATGAAAGGGAACGCGCGATAAGTGTTGTTTCTCTTACGGATGTCATACGAGCATTTGCAAGTACCGCTGGTATTGAGGTGTCTCAACGACGTGGGAGCCTAGCGAAACCTTTAGGATGAAGTTAACAGTGTGGGATTTCGTATTGAACAATCGACGAAACAATCCAGTTCCCTTTTCTATTCTTCTTCCTTTTCCTTTTTTCTTTTCTAGCGTGTATCTCACCCCCGCGTGTCTTTTTATCTCGTCCATTTCATTTTTGGAGATGGATTTGCTGTATTTGTATGCACAATACACAACCCCTTTCAATTCATCAAATGACTTGGGACAGCGTTGGGCAAAACAACACACAATGTGTAACTCAACCCAACTGTATACTATACACACGCGCACTTTCGTTCACCTACATACAGGCACACATACACAAAAAAGAATATAAAATAAACGTTGCGCTGTTGACTAAACTTGTTCCTCTTTTCTTATTTTCGCATTTTCACCTCGCATACCTCCGTTTACTTCTCGTTTTCTCTCTTTCTTCTTTTTCTTTCGCTTACGCTCTTGTGTGCTACCTATACCAACTGATTCAGAATCCCGAGATCGTCCTTTCATTCCATCGTTTTCTATGCAGTCATCAGACGTAACTTCCGGTCTTTCAACGCAACCTATTTCAAAATCCAAGGCTGCAGCAAACAGTAAGCGTATGAAGATAACGCGAGCATGCGATAAATGTCGTAGACGTAAGGTATGTCCCTTTTGGTCCCTTTTTTTATCTTTTTCTTTTTTTTTTCTCTCCTTTTCTTTGACGATTTCGGGTTATCTAAAGGTGATGTATTGTGTTTAGGTGAAGTGTGACGGGGTGCAACCCTGTAGTCAGTGTAGAAAGTCAGAGGCACAATGCGTCTTTGCCAAACAACCGCCAAAACGAAGTCAACCAACACAATATATCGAGTTACTCGAGCAGCGATTACAACTGGTGGAAAAAGCCCTTAGGAACATCGATGGACCGGCTAGACAAATACTGGATGCCGCTCTTACACAGGATACAAACGGCACACATGAAGAAAGTTTAGACACCACCGTTCAAGAAAGTAAATAATGATTTGGATGATGATCCGATGTTTTTTGGGGGGAGAGTTGGGGAAATAAGGGACTCATTGGGTGCTTTAGATAACAACATCGGTTTGACAACATCGTGTGGTGCATTGTCGTCATCATCACCGACCATAACGGATAACACATCCCGTACTGATTACTTGGGTCAGGCATGGTATACGAAAGAGACGCAGGCAGGGATAGACACAATACCGAGGATGCCATCGTTTGCAGATTCACAATCCGAGGATTCCTTGGACTCTCCTGGACAGCATATGTCCATGGCTCATAACACAGAGGTTTCAGGCGAAGAAACCCTGTATTGTTTGGGAGATGTGCCTCTTTCCCTGATAGAAGCTTATTTTGCGCACGTCCATAATTATGCACCGATGATCCATAAGCCCACATTTTGGAAGCAACTCAGGAGTCAAACTGACACGCCGTCGCAATTGCTACTGTATGCCATGTGTGCCGTGGCATCACGATGGACCACCAAAAGCACAGAATCTAATGTTCCTCCCGGATTTCTTTTTTATCAGCGCGCCGTTGCTCTCATCGATGAGTATTCGGACAATATGTCCCGGATATCTACGATTCAGGCCCTTGTTCTACTCACCAAGTACCAAGAATATTACCGACGGCTCGGCTTTTTCTGTCGACCGGGTACGTATCTTAGCATGGCTGTACGTATGTGCCATGATTTGGGCCTCCCACAGTTGAACTCTTCAAGTATATCTTCGCCGAGCGAGCTTGAATCCATGAAAAGGACGTTTTGGGTGACTTATATGTATGAACTTTTGATCAGGTAAAAAAGAAAAGGGAAGGGAAGGGAGCCAATCAGAGTAAACGTGCTAAAAGGTTTTTTTTGTCTGGCTATATCTCAAAAGCATCGAACAAGGTCGTGAATCTTATTTCGCCAGCATTGAGTGTACGATTGATTATCCTGTTCCAACCGAAGACGAAGAACCTGTGCTGAAAGAACTACTTATCCAGCACAATACAGGATTCCAGTTGGCCAAGATACTGGCTAGTGTGTGTAAAGCAACGCATTATGTAGAGCAGAGACAGAAAGTTCAGTCGAGCTACCGATCGGTGGAGCAAATCGCTGAAGAACAAGGGAGATTGTTTGTGCTACAGAGTCATCTTGAAACAGTGCTGCAAGAACTACCTCCCACCTTGTCTTACACTCCTCCTTTCGAAACGACTTATCCTGCCAAGAAGAGGGTCCTTCCCGACGTCTTTGTCGGGGTTTTGCATATGATCTATCATTTCACGCTGATTCTGTTGCATCGGCACTACGTTCTGTGTCCATTGCCCGAGACAAATGTCACCATGATGCGAACCTACCCTCATCAACAGATTTGTGCAACTTCTGCGTCGAATATCACCAGCCTAGCCGAATCGATGTTGGAAAACATGCCTGTGGATGTATTCAGTTACCCGATTCGCGGTGTGCAGCACACGATTCATTGTGTGGCTACAGCGGCAACGATTCATCGTTACGAAATGAACACAGCGCGCGAGAAGACATCCAGTGATTTTGCTCAAGCGCAATATCTCCGATCACTCAAGATCCTCAATCGCCTGGCTCTAGAATCCCCTGCTGTTGAATATCATTCCTATGTCAAGGAAGCAGAATTGGCTCAAATGTACGGTCAATTGGCTTTAGACGTGAGTAGTAATAGTACGCCTAGTAGTACTACTACT
The DNA here is from genome assembly GCA_000696975.1 of Apophysomyces trapeziformis B9324. NCBI lineage: Eukaryota > Fungi > Mucoromycota > Mucoromycetes > Mucorales > Mucoraceae > Apophysomyces > Apophysomyces trapeziformis. The sequence goes on along the minus strand of JNDP01001275.1, from coordinate 99,712 downwards.
GCTACCCCTCCCCCTCCTCCTCCGAGTACGACGACGGGTGATAGCCAGGCCTCAGCCTATGTAGCCTCCACTTCATGCTCGTCAAGTGTTACTTCGTCTTGCGATCTTTCCTCGGCATCTTCTTCACCTGATTGTTCTTTCCAGCGATCGTTGAAAGCGCCTAAATCTCGAAGGCATACATTGACGAGCAGTAATGCTTCAAAACGTTCCCAACAACAGCAGCAGCAACATCAACATCAACAACAACAACAACAACAAGCATTGCTTCATTCCAGTGGTAGTTTTACGGATTCAGCACGTTTTGCTAGTATGATGATGCATCAACCAAATTTCCCATCAATGCCATCCTATAACCATCATCAACAACCTCTTCTTTCCTTTCCTTCTCCTACACCACGTCGTCATCGCCAAGGTTTGCACCATTGGACACATTCGCAAGAAGACCTTCGCACATTGCGTCGCAATCAAATGAATAACCATCATACGAATAATGGCACACTCTCCGGTCATTGGCCACCTGGGAATAATGGCTCTTCTTCCCGTCCATTGCATAAAAGCAGTTCTATGCAATTTACTCGGGCAACCATGTCCAATACCATCAAAGGACCTTCTCCTCCCCCTCCTCCATGTACCTCTTCTTTTTTCCCCACGTCTTCCCCCTTGTCATCCTCGTATATGATTTTACAGCAGCAGCAACAACAACAACAGCAAAGGCGACATACCATTTCCGAACATTCTTTTGCGTTGAGTGAAACCATGTTATCACCTCCTATCTCTGTTGAAATGTTAAAAGATCCGGCAACGATGATGATGATTGATACGCCTCTTCCTACGGCGATGACAGCCATGCCGATGGATGACGGGACGAGCATGAATCAGCTGTTTTCGAGTTCTTATTTTGAATACTTGCAAAGAACGGAAGGACATGTTTTGCAATAAAAAGAGTATAGCCTTGTATTTATTTATTTATCTACTTAATTATTAGTTCAGTCTTAATGTCTCTTTGTATAAGGATCGCTTTCTCTTCATTTCATTTCTTTCTTCTTCTCCTTCTTCTTCCCTGTGGCCTTTCTATTCGTCGTGCATCGCTTTGCAAGATCAACTTTCTTCTTTTTCTTTCTTTGATTTATAAATAACTCTTGCCCGTCTTCTTTCTATTCAACGTTATTGTTGCTATTCTTACGCTTTGATGACACGATGACAATGTTTGCAGTTTGTCATGATCTATACAGGGCTCGGTAGAAGAAAAAGGTCCATCTTTCTATTTATACGCATCACAAGTCAAGGAAGGTTGTACATCATGCTGTTTATATCCCCCGCTTTTCTTTTTCGTCATGGAAATGCAAAAATCTGAAAATAGAGTCTGCCTTTTTTTTTTTTTCCTTAGCGTCATCGTAACCGGTGTCACAAGCGTTCCACTAGAGAAGCATTTTTTTTGTTTGGTGTGGTTGCTATGTTTCTTCAGACCTAAAAGCAAAACAGATTCTTAGGAACGTATTTTTGGTTTTTCCACATAAAAAAAGAAAGACTTTACGTTATGCTTAAGCAATTGTTCACATTGACATTGGATGAGTTAGATAGGAAATAAGTCGTCCTATGCATGCATTCAGGAACAGAACCTTTTTTAACCTTTTTTTCTTGGCGGGAATTGAGCAGCTGTGTTGAAACATAACGGTTACTTTTTTTTTCTTTCGGGAACGGACTAGAAAAGACGCTGAATGAAAAACTTTACGTTTACGGCTCAGATCAAAATGCTTTTCTTTTTTCGTTTTTACAATCAAACTAACATGATTCAAGGGGTAAAGAACAAGACAGAAAATGGGGATCATTTGATATCATTAGAACAAAAAAAAAGGTCACTCTCCCAATTTGTTTTGCAAATGCAAAGAAATGAGTTCCTTGTACGTTTTCTTTTTTCTTTCTCGGACGATTTCAATACAAACAGAATTTAAAATGAAAAAGAAAAAAAAGCCAGCAGTGCATTGTGTCACTAAGGGAATTTAAAGCCGTACGATATGGACAGTAGATGTCTCTTGTGTTTTAGGGTTTTTCTATGGTAACCCGATAGCTGGACATTGAATGAATGAATGAACGTCTGTACGTGGATCATTTCATGGAATAAAATGGAAAAACGTTTTCTTTTAATGACTTATTCATGCAACGGAAAGAACAGCTCAATCCAAAGATTTCACATGACTAACACAGACGACCGATCAATGGAAATGAAAAGAAAAAAAGACACAAAATTAGCTCGGTTCATGGGGACAGTAAGGGTATGTTGGACGGCGACTAGAACTGAAATTGGTTGACAACAGAAAGGGTATTTCTTGTGTGAGGTGACCTCATGGAATAAGGGTTTATGATGGTTTCCATTGTCACTCACGTTGCTTACTCTTTTCCGAATTGAAAAGAAAAGAAAAGGCGGGGTTACACTTTTCTTGGCGGGAATTCGGGAAAGAGATGAGATGAGAGGCTGGTGGTCAAAAAGCAATCTGGCGCGGCGCAACGCCCATATTTGCGGCTGAAATGAGTTCGGCTAAACTGCACCCCCTTATTCGCTGCCCACGTTTTACGCCACAGACCAAGAGACAAAGAGTAGATATGTGAAAGATACAGAGAGAGACAGACAGACCTATACACACAGACGCGCTTTTTTAATTTTTTTTGTCTGATGAAGTTACCGCTTCAAATGGTTTTGATATTTGAAAAATTGCAAAGTCCTTTACTTTATTTTTTTTTAGCTTTGATCCTTTTTGCATAAGAATAAGCTTTTCTTTTTCTTTCTTTTCGGGATGTTGTTTTGAAGCCCTTTTCTTTGAAAAACATGAAATGACAAAAATCGGGTCATGATGGTTTATCCAAGGGTAATAGTTCTTCATCTTCTTCTGTTCTTTCTTATTCTTCTAACACAGGGAAATCGCCTGATACCTAAAAACTATGTGTTTGTGTAAAGACCAGTGTTTTGGTCAGCTTGTACCATCCTCTCTTTTTCTCCGTCTCACGTCGGGAAACGAAATATTGCTATGGAAACATTCCTTGGCAACTGCATGGTCCGAGGATATTCGACTTATCACAGGGCGGGAAAAATGAGACGATGGATTTTTGAGACACCGAAATTTTCGTCTTAATTCACTATTGGAAAAAAAAAAAGGGACTAATTAATCATCCAAATAATGCTTCGTTTATTCGGGCATTGGATCTCTATTCAACCCTAATAAGCCGTAAAAGGCAACCTGATCTGGGACGGTATCAAAAAGGAAGGGTCTCATTAAAAAAAAGAGAAAAAGGGGATCCAGATCATTGATGCCAGATTATGTTGATGGTGATTAATTTTGCCGTTTGTCGCGCCGAAGTTAAATATGGAAAAAGGGAAATAGGATACCTTATTTCAGATTGTTGACATGTCAGCAGAACATCCCGGAAAAGCATATTTCTTTTTTAGCGCGACAGAAAAGCGCGAGAGAAGGATTTGGCGCAGGCTAAAGGTAAAAAGAACGAAACGTAGTACCTTGTGTCCCTGGGTGACAAGAATTGACAAAGAATGGATTCATTTCAAGTTCCGTTCCAGCGTCGGGAAGGGTGGAGCTAAACGAAAGAGTCCGAAGACCCTTTTCTGGAGTTGAGTCAAAAAAAAATATTTTCGGATCTATTCTTAAAACGGCGAATAGGATAGAAATAATGTCATTTGTTTGTCAATGATAGTTAATTGATCATATGTGCTTGATTGGTTACTTCGGGTAACGGGTACATTCTAGAGCTTTCTTCCGATTGTCTAGAGATCATATCCTATCACACAAACAGAGAGACAGACAAACAGTAATTTTTTAAGTGAGCCTGATGCGGATAACATCCAACAAAAAGCAAAAGATGGTCTATTCATGTTTGATTTACAAGGATAAAAAGAAAAATGCAAGATAAATAGTTCATGTACAAAATACAAGGAAAGAGAGAGAGAGAGAGAGAGAGAGAGAGAGAGCAGAGAGGTATTTACAAATGAGGAAAGAGAAATAAAAAGCTATGGATGTTATCTAATGGTAAGGCCAGATGATAGAGAAGTATTTGAAGGAATAACGTAGAGGATAAGTCTTGGTTGGATGGTGATCCGGTTTGGTCTTTGTTTAAACGTGGATGAGCATCGTGGTTGTCTTTCTTTAGTGATCGCTTTGTGGACAATTGGGCTCGTGCGTGAATTGGCTAACGTCGACACCGCATCCGGGACAGAAATTATAGTAACCGGCGTGGCAGACGTGGACAGGAGCTTGAGTGGAAACGGTTTGGTTCTTCATGTTATTTGATTGTTGTTGTTATTATGTGATGAATTAGATGTGAAGAGGAATCTGAAAAGCGGGGTGACTGGGCTGGGAGGACACGGTTTATATAGAGGATGAGAAGTCTGCTTTTTGCTGCGGCTGCGGAACTTTTTTCCGCAGAATATCCGACTGGAAAGAAATTTTACTCTATTTGTAAGCCAGCGACGTCTTGGCTCAGCCAGAGGGGGGCGACAAAGTGGCAGGTGGCACAGATAGAATCTCTTCAGTACTGCGCACCTTATTGGTCCCCTACTTTATTCCATGGCGTCCTGAACCAACTCAATTAGACAGCACTGCCAAGAAAGGACGATACAAGAATTGCTGGGCTATCCATCGTGACACCTTGGAATCAAACAACGTGGCCAAACTTCTCGCTTCTCTTTTTTTTAGAACAGAAAATCTGTGGCAATGCTCGACCACCTGCAATCATCACTCCCCCTTCCTCCCCCCTCTTTTGCTGTGGTTGCTCCTGCAATGCTCCCGGTTTTATTTTCCTTGTAGTTTTCTATTTTTACCATTTGCCCTTTCCCCCTTTCTTCTTCTTCTTGTTTTTCGAGGCTGAGCTCTTAGCCGCTGTATTAGCCGGTGTTGGTGTTTGTGGTTTTGCAGGTTCGGATTCTCCGGGTGAAAGATTCTTGAAACCGGCAATATTCGCGCTACCTGTACCACCAATACCTCCGCCTGCTATGGCAACTCCCTGCGGACCTTTATTAGCCGCTTTTTTGTTCTTTCCCTTGACACGATAGGTTGACCGTTCGCGTTTCGGAAGCCAACGTTCCGGATTAGGTGTCTGACTGGGGTCAAATTCCTTAGGTAATAATGGCTTTCTCTTCTTCTTTGTCTTCGGCTTTTGTATACGGCCGCTACGGATTTGTAAGTCGTCATTTTTCCCTTTTTAGCATGTGCCTGAGTTTACCTGCTTGCATCTTTTCGAACATAACCTCGCTTCAAACCAGGCACAACATCTTCCAAAACTTCAGCATCGACCTTGCTCATATGTAGCTGTAAAAGCGCCTCGTTCATTGCAATAACTCGCTTCTGATACGGTTTAAGTTTGGCTTGGACGGCTGTATTCGTTGCCATCTTTAATTTAGCCGCTGCATCGTTCAAATCTCGCGCTTTTTGTATCGCCACGATGTTATTGGCTACAATGGCGTTGACACTCTCATCCTTCACACTATGACCTAATCTAAGTTTCCATGGACTCCTAGGCTCTCTTTGCTACGCTACCTGGAGCTTAAAACAGACTCATAGATTTCCATGGCTTCGTCCAGCCGACCTTGCAATTGATATGTATAAGCTAACTGCGCTGCGATGATGGCCAGTTCTTCGTCAATTTCCTCATGCGACATATCTGATCCAGCAAGTCTGGCATTGCATTGCTCTATTGTCATCAGTTGGTCAAAGCGACTCCGATTACTTACTTCGTGCCTTCTCCAAATGCTCACTGGCCTTCTCAAGCTCCCCACGTCCAAGATAAACAGATGCGACATTGTAAGCTACTTCATACAAATCCAGCCCGGAGATACCACTGGCTTCCAAGCTTTTGCTTCTGTCAGGTTGAGAAAATAAAAGGCCAGCTTTGGCTGCTAAGAGATTCACTTGGATTTCACCATACAAACGATTGCTTGGATCTGTTGTTTTCAATAACGATTCATACACTGCAATAGATTCGTTATATTTATCTTGAGCGTATAACTAAAACAACGTTTAGGGCTGTTCTTTTCGGTGATATATTCTTCACAATCCTACCAATTGTGCTTCCAGGTACATCAGAGCGGAATCTTCTTTACTTTGCTTTTTCACATCGTTCAATAGTGTCTGAGCCAGTTGCAGCTGATGGGTACGGTAATAACAATAGATTCTTTCAAACCGGAGATCAATATCGTTTCCTCGGATTTTCTCCATTGCAGCAAGTGCATCGCTGTATCTCTCGAGGCGAATCAATGTTACAATTCTGCATCGTAACGCGTCTTGATCCTCGGGAGCGAGTTTGAGTAATTGGTCGCAAATATCCAAACTTCTGTCGTCATCGTATTCATCCACAGCTTTCTTTAGCTCGCTGAAAAGGGTTGCCGTCTCTTGCACTTCCGCAGATGCCATCGTACAACAAGGTTATCGAGCTAGCTGAGTGAGGACTGTCGCCCTCTTTGCCGCAACAACTGCAGCCCATGACGTCAGCAGAAAGGGAGATTAATGGCTTGAAAGCGAACAGCGGTTGTTTTTAAGTAGACCGAGATGACAAGTCCAACGAGTCAAACCACATGCTTTAGCAGCTCGGCTGTATAGGATTTTTTTATTCTATCACCCATCCAGAACATGGTATCATCAAGTTGATGCTGAGCGGGGTTTGTACCCTACCACTCAGATGCTGAAGTGAGCACTCGCCACAATGTGCCTTAAAATTTGTTGCAGAGGGCCAAGTTAAGCGAATGGTAGATTTTCAACAAAATTATACCGAGTACAATATATGTATATCCTCAATAACATGCCGAAAAAGCAGTGGGGTGCGTCCACTTGCCATAGAACTCTCGTGCTGACGTTCATGGTATTGAAGCCTGATGATAAAGGCAATCTGTCCCTTTCTTTCTTTCCTTGTAGATCGATAAACGCTCAGTTCCATTTAACCCTCAACATAGCATTAGACTTCGAGATATTTCCCGATTAAGCTAAGCTTGTGTCAGATAAAACGGTCAATGAGAGGGAAGGAAAAGATATGCAATCTTATCTGTCCTCTAGGTTATTGGGCAAACAGCGGGTCAGCGTAAATAAGATCAGCAGATCCAAAAGACGTTATACACGTGGTATCATTGTAAAGTAAATTTGTAAAAGAAAACAGTTAAAGAAGCTTATGTTGCCTTCCGTTCATAAATTTCAGAAATCAGGTCCCAATCCTTATCGATGACTTTTGATGGACTCAGAGACAAATCATCCGCCAAGTCCTCCTGATCGCCACCATTTTCTAAAGGCAGTTGACGTTTGTCTTCCATTGTGACCAGAGTATTGTTATCACTTTCGATCTTCTTGGCAAGATCTTTGAGAAAGCGATCAATACGCAAATGGAATCCAAAGAGAAGCAGATGCGTCACTCGTACCATCGGTTTCTTGATAATGCCTTGCTCGGTGATCTTTAATGAAACGCTTGGGGTGATTGATGTTGTATCGTGCATCACTTCCTTATCTCCCACACGCTGGGGTATAATTTCAAATGTCCATGATCCCGAGAAAGTTGGTTTGCGTGAGGGGACAGAACAATTGGTATCGACTAATCGTTCCTCAAGAATACGTAAAAGCGTCCGAAACGGTGCCCTCTCGACATGAACGATCACACTTTTGCTATTCCTGTGTGAGTGTTGGACAAAGACCACCTTCTTTCCTTCACTGGCACCCTCCTCTTCCTCCTCTACTTGGCTTATTTCCACCCGCTCCACTTTCGGTTGCCAGCTCGGATAGTTTTCAACATCCGTTAGGATTTCCCATAACCTTTCCGGCGTGATCTTGTATGTCGCTGTTCGGGAGACGATATGGCTGGCCGGAATCAAAAGACCCACGACATATATCAGTAATGGTACAACTATAATTCCAACAATGCAAAACGTAAACATTGTAAAGAGAGAAAGCATAATGTCCTTTTTCTTAACCACCTAAAAAGCGAAGAAAATAGAAGGGCCATCAAAGAAAAAAAAAAAGGATGACAGTGTCACGTTACTGAAAAGCGGTCCGCAAAATCTTTTATCCACATCATGCAAGAGAAGCACAAAGATAGCTAACAACTAATGACTATTAAAATGGCGCTTCTATTGATCATGAAGAATATATAATTATTACATATCCCCAACTTTGCTTGGTCCAGAATTCCGGTTTAAGTATGTGCATAGATTGCACTGTTTCTATAGCCGATCCATTGATTATCTTCGACCCACGTAACAGATGCTGATCCAATTGCGGTGTTACACCTGGTCAATTTATTGGAAGGTTACCGAGTTGCTTACACCATCAAAGTAGGGCAATGATCGAATACTACGCAGATGGGGCCAGCTCTTTGTAGGCATCTATCAATACACCCAAATCGTTGCTCAAAAATTTTATCGTCCAGAATGTCACTTGATTGACCGTATCGCAAAGTGATTTGACATCTATTCTTTAGCAAACAAAGGACGACTAATTTCGCTTGATAGTCCTTCCATTGAATGCTGATCTATTGTGTACATATTTCGCGTAATAACAATTCGTATCTCCTTACTCAGTATTGCTTCCACAGTACTTTTATACATATATGTAGGACAAAATGGTTTTATTCAGCAGGTGTATCGGCTTTGTCCATTTCTTCATCCTCTTCAGGTTCATCTGCCTCCTCTTCTAGTTCATCATCATCGTTATTCTGTTTTGATTTCTTCTCCGCTGGCGATGAAGCGCTTTCGTCCTCATCTAAAGCACGTTTCGTTCCTTTTTCCTCGTCCAGCAAGTTGGATTCTTGCAATCCAAGCGAACTTTGTTCATCCTCATCACTCTTCTTCTCCTTCTTACGTTGTTTCTTGTCGACCTGTAACTGTTGGAATGCTGTCGTCGAGCAAAGAAAAGAAAGCCATGGATTAGAAACCGATCCTAAGGAATCAACTGCTGTGGGTGTGTTCTCACCGGAAAACGCTTCTTTTAGTGGAGGTAACATATGATCCAATTCCAGTATTTCCATTGCTTTGAAGACGTCCTGTGCACTGATCGTCTTGTGGTTGGCTCTTTTCGCTACATCGTTGGCACTGCAAAATAGGGCATCCATGAGCTTTTCGTTTCCGCTAAGACAAGCTCTCTTTGTCTCTCTTTCTCTCCTTTTTCTTTGCTCTTCTTCACGTACACTGAGCTTAAATAATTTATGAAAACAGTCGATGCTTTGCTCACTGCCAATTTGGCATCTCTTTGAAGGGCTGTTCCAGAGGGAAGCTCAACAATACAATGCATCAGTATGTGTTAGTACGTGTTGCGCTTCTGGATCAACTCACTGCATGTTTTAATACTCTTGCGACATTGGCTTTTGGTAATTCGTTATCTTCGATCGATGACATTTCTTTCTGTTCTAACTAGGGCTATGCGTCAAAGCACACGCAAATTCTCTTAATTTAATCGTGTCGCTTCAAAGTCCGTCCTGCCAAAGCCACTTTGATCCCATATCCAACGTTACCCCATATCTACGCGTACGCTAATAGAAAGGAGAGGGAAAATCTACGTTCTATGCTAATGACAATATATAGACATATATGACTTGTTTACATACTAGATCAAGACCAGTTCATCGGATAGGAGCCCACGGACCGGATCTGTGGTAAGCTATTAGGGACTTGGTCACCCTCAGATTGATTTTGGATGAGCCTTCCATGGCAGCAGTGTTAGGGCAACGGTAAACGGGACGATCCGAAAACTTAATCTATATCAGGGACGAAGTAAGCATTGAAACCATACATAAACCGTAAAGCCCTAAGGCATATTGAGTTGTAAATCAAATGTTCTACTGGTTTTCCATTGTTGTGAATCAGTACAATCTATTTTAACCATGATTCGTAACTGAGGTGAATCCATGGTTTCCATCCCATGTTGTAGCGGAGACTAAAGTCCTGTACTGTAATCAAGTCAGATTGAGTGAGAAGACGGGGCCAATTTTTTTTCGTGCTCTTTCCAGCAGGTATCCAGCAGAAAACCCTTTTCTTCTTTGTGCTATGCCCGAAGCTGTCTTGTAAGTTGATTTTCCCGATAGTTCTTATATTTTGTCTCTTGGATCCAATTTTTTTAAAAACGGTTGCATTGTCTTGCCTAAGCAAGATATCCGCTAGGTAAAGAAACAAAGAAAAAAGAATACTTTGATCAGGCTACAGCATTGAAATAACACACACCTTGCATCGTCACCATCAAGAGAATTACACGTTCGGCACAAAAGATGCTCAACCAGAAGAAGATTCGTCGGTTACATCGCGCTTAAAGCGGTTAGAAAATGATTATGAGGCCCAGGGCATGAGACGCACAGTGGAAGCAGTACTTGTAGTCCATCAACACAACCATCCGCATGTCCTGATGTTACAAATCGCAAACGCTTTTTTCAAACTGTAAGTACAATGGTGTGCCTTGACTACATCGACGTTCATCATGGTTGTCTAAATCACCGGAGCTTAGACCTGGTCATTATCTCCCACCTGGCGTTGACACAAAAGAAGGATTAAAACAGGTATTGAACGAACGGCTTGGACCAGCTGATCCCAACGACTGGTCGAAAGAGCCCGAATGGGTCATTGGGGAATGCCTTAGCACTTGGTGGCGACCGAACTTTGAGACTTATATGGTAGGAGGATGAGTTGGAAAGAAGTTGGATGGGCTTTAACCAACTTGCGTATATCCAGTACCCTTACGTCCCAGCACACGTAACCAAGCCGAAAGAGAAGAAAATGCTTTATTTTGTGCATCTTCCCCCTCATAGTAAGTTTCTCCTTCGTAAGAATAGGAACCATTGCTAATACAGATACAATCGGCTATAGAAGTGCTGTCTGTACCAAAAAACATGAAGCTCCTTGCTGTCCCGTTATTTGAGCTCTATGACAACTCGAACCGGTATGGCGCTCAATTGTCTGCCATAGCGCACTTGTTGAGTCGCTATGACTTTAAATATGAAAAGTGATAAATAAAGCTGCACCATGCGAATCATTTGATCTGGGGCTGTGAAGGGAGCTTTACCGAGGACATTACATTTGTAATCTAGCTTAGAAACGACGTATCTAATAACCGAATGATTTGGGTATTGTTGGTTTATACAGCAGCTAAACGAGTCTATTTACATAACGGGCGTTTCGCGCGTAGATGGGAGATGATTAATTAGCGCATCCAAATACACTTCGGCAAAGGAAGACATGTAAAATTCATGCTCGGAGCTATGGTCACTAACAAAGTTGTGAGCAAGCTCATGGCAAGTGGTCATGAACCAATAAATGAGAGCCTCCTTGCGTTTGGATGCAATGGTAAGTTGATCTGTTGGGCCATTTGCCTCGTGCAAAGCAAGATAATATCGCAGATTAAAGAAAAGACTTCCATTCAAGTTAAACGCTATAGTCGATCCAGCTTGATCGTAGAAAATGTGCATACTGGATGGTTTCAAATCGAATACTTTGGCGAGAACGAGAACAACGTTGCTGAACCCCTTCATGGCTGATGGATATTGATTTAGCACATCTTCAGGTGCTATACCGCGATGTACGTAAAACTTGATGTCAGTTAATTCGCCAGCATAGATCAAGTTATGTCCGGGCGTGGCATCACAATAATTCTTCGATTCGGTTACTTTGTTGATCCGAGGAGGCGAGAATACATCCTGCCCAGAATATGCCTTGCAGGAATGAATCGCTCTTTTAAGGTTTTGTTTGATATTTGACGTGTAATTCGGTGTGATTGTTTTTTCCGAGTTGGGTAACGCTGGCTGCTGGATCGGTGTCGGGGATGGTTCTGTTTCCGCAGCAACAGTCGTCAGCGGACTCGATGGAGTGAGATCCGATGTCGCTGATAGTTGTTTACCCCCTCCCCAGCTCCACAATCGATCCAAGAGACGGGTTCCTCTTCGAGAGTCGGTTGGTAGTGACACAGATTTCGGTTCTTGTACTTTGGATTCTTTGGTAATTTCAGCATCCGAGCTCACTCGAGGGTAGTCCTCCCGCAGCAATTTTTCAATAACGTTTTCAACGTGGTTTTCACGTTGCTGACCTATAAGCTGACGGATATAGCCTTCTTGGCAATCTCCAAAGACTTCACGAACTTGTTTTGTATATTGATCCATTAAATGAGAAGGAACAGCAGGCGGAAGGCTGGTAATATTGCCCGTTGGTACTGGTGATGCCTTGGTATCTACGTTTTTTCGAATGTGCAAAATACGATCTACCGGAAGGCCTTTCCTTCGTAAATTATTTAGACTGGCTGTCAAATAACGTTCGACAACAATGGCATCGTTAAATCCGACCCGCCTGAAGAGTAGTGAACATAGCGCGTTCGCAATGTCATAATAGTCAATATCATTGGCGCTGGATACATATACAGTAAACTTGTTCTTGTCAGCGCATGCTGTCGAAGACTGTACGTTTTCCTCGTTCGTATGTCTGAACTTTCTTATGATCTTCAGTTGCTTCACTTGTATCACCTACCAATCAAGCAATTAAAATAGCTATTGACGAACAACGAATAGCTCACCTTTAGATTCTGCTTGGCGTATTTCTCATCATGAATTAGCTGTTTCTGTCGCTGAAGATTATCGTTCATCATTTGATACACAATGATAGGCAAACGTTCAAAGATGGTTTCAGCAATGGACTTTGTCTTGGCCGTTGTACCAATGATTACGTCGTACGTGAAGGTCACCTTCACCTGCCTACTGAATTAGACAACACGATGGATCACGGACATATGCTTACTTCGAAAGTCTTTCGCTGCCAATATGAGCGTAAAACTCTTCCAGAGCCACTTCCATCGGTGCTGACAAAGGAGAGAAAATTTGCTGGGCGACTGTATCATCTATAATGAAGATATCTGAGGCTTTAGCTAAGCTGTACTGAACAAAGTCGTCTTTAGAAGGCGGCTCATCAAAGTCTTCTTCTGTAGCAGTTGGCATTTCGGTCATGTTATTTTTCTTGATACCGACAAGGAATGGGGCTGTTCTCATTTCTGCTATCAAACTTGGATGGGATCGGAGCTGGTCAAATTGGCTAGCAATACGCCTAAGCACAGACAAATAGCCTTCGCCTCCACCACTAATTTCCCAAAATCTCAAAGGATTCTTAACGATCATTGACGTTAACTCGGGTGGTGTCGGTTCGTCTTTTACTCCACACCATCGGAGAAAAGAATCCGCTAATGTACCAAAGCTGACGTACGGGAATAATTCCTTGAAAAAGTTGGATTCCTTCGTTTCAAAATAGCATTGCGAAGGTCGTACTAAAATAGTAGAATGCTGCTTTGCTTTACTGTTGCCTGCTGAAAATTTGTCGATTATTGGAACGATTTTGGCTTCGCGCAAAGTCTGAGAGTGTTTATATCCGAAAAAGCTCAATCTGCTACTCATGTATTCAAACATTTCTTTTGCTTTGCTGTGGTCTTCATTTATACGCGCGAGGAACGCTGTTACCAATCTGTCGGCTGGAGGATTTTCTAGAACGCCCAACTTGTCTCTAACACTGACCAGATCAGTATGTAGGACATGGAATCCTAATACACGGACATCAGGATTTGTAAAGCAATCTCTGGGTGCCGCGTATGTCTTTCCATCAGCACAAGGTAGAAATTTCACGTCAATTGCTGATGCGTCGTATGTTGTCTCATAATTCTTGTAATTGTCTATGAGATATGCCAATGCTCTCTTTTGTAATTGCGAATTTGCTGAAGGCGATGCCAGACGCAGTATCTCGGATAACGGAGGCGTAGACCATAGTCCTAATTTATCCAAGAACTTCGCTTCGGCGCTCATGGTACGCCATCGAGAATCCCAGTAAATCAGAGGTAATTGCAAGTTTCGTAAAGTATCAATCGGAGCATAGAGTTCATTTGCTTTGTATCGTCGATAAACTTTCTTGACGTATATCTCCATGATCGGTTGCCCGTCCGAATCGACTTTGCCTGTTGATCGTTGAATTTCTTTTACTTTCGGCTCTTCTCCTTCTTTCGTGAAGATAGCAGTTTCCCGTAGTCTTCGAATTTCCACGGCACTTAATGTGTTGCCAGCTGTCGTCAGATACTTTACAAGCTCAATGTGAGACCAACTTCCGTCAGATATGAGTCTGTCAAACACCAATTGCAGATCGACGTGCTATTTTCAGGAAGAAACAAAGTTAAATATCTTTTATATATGACTGATGTATCTACCTTTCGCACACCTAAGCCCATTAAGAATTGTTCGCTGATTAGCCTGCCATTTTGAAACTGAATAATTGGCAAATCGTCAAAAAGGTTGACGGTCGTAAAGTAGGCTTCGGTCGGTCGTTCCATGCCGTGCTTGGTGGGCATACAACGTTTGCTTTTAAAGAGCGCGCATATGTCTGCCTGAGTAGCATTTGAGCAATGACTATAGCTGCGTGATACTATGGTAAAGACTCGCTCAGCAAACGTAGGTGAAACTTCTAGATCTTTATCGTCCTTTATGTAGCGTGACCATTCTAATAGTGACAGCTCAGCCAGATCTCTATAAACCATTCACTCGGGTTAGTTTGGACAACAAGAAAATGGCGACATTTACCCAAAAAGCTCCCGGAGATCAGATGATAATATTGACTTGGTCACAGCAAAAGGTAGCGTACTTGGAGGAACAGATACATCCAACGGGATTATCTTTGGGTTTATCCACCATTTGGCTTGAGACAATGGTATTAATTTGTTGTCCCCGCAGTCAAGGATAGCAGCATCTAAGAACTGGGCTTTCATATCGCCGTTCAACCTTTCTGTACCGGGACTAGCATTCCATTTTCCTCTGTTCCACGCGATCCACCATTTCATGCAGCCCACCATCTCCTCCTCATTCAATGGCCGTGAATTCAGTTCTTTGATAATATCTGAAAATCCCAAAGGCTTCAATAAACCCAACGACACAAACTTTTCGATGCTCTTGCGACACCTCTCGACCATTGTCGGTGTCAAAGTCGGGATTGTTTTCACGAAAGTACCGGTTAGGCTATCTAGTGAGGTATCACGCATGCTATTGTTGAGCATACTATCTGATAACAATCGCGTCCCTGAAATACTCTCTATGCCATGCGATGTCATCAGTCTAAGGGGGATCTTGCCGGAGTGCAAAAATCTCTCTTCGAGACCTCTTCCCACAATCGCACTTGGGGTTGAATTCCGAAAGGTGAAAGAGTACAGCGCATGCGAAGCTCGTTTCTGCAGCATTACTTTTGCGTTATCGCCGTTTTCTTCAGGCTCAAGCTTGTTAACAATCTGTTCGTGTCCAACAAGTTCTTTGTACAGACGGTCAATTGCATCTATTTCATCGTCATATACTAGACGAGACAATAGTCCCCCCATGGCCAGGAGTTCCTTATTCCAAACGCTAACATAACGGTCTGCGAAATCGATGCTTTCACGTTCCACGGTAGGAATAAAGCGTGCTGCCATATGACAACAGCATCCTGTCGTTTGATGGGTCGGGAACCCAATGAATACGCGACCCTGTTCAGGAAATGGTAACAGGTCTTTGAAAATGCTGGTGTTGTTTTCTGAAGCATTTAGCTCCTCTTGACTGGTATAGACTAATTGGAATTTCGTCGTCTTTGGAGGTTTTTTCTTTGTGGCTCTTTCCATTTCTCGTTCAAATCGCCCTGAAACATGAACTGCTAAAGTAGCTTCAACAACCCGTAGAAAAATGGTGGCATTTTCCATTGCTAACTCGGGGCCATTGCTAGATTTCGCTGCTGATTTAGATATTAAGTTCGTTAAGGGTGCGAATAAGCTGGGTGGTGTGTACTTTTCCGCATCTAACTGAATCTGTCTCATAGCTGCTGCGTTAAGAGTAAATATCCCCTGGGGTGAAGAGGTCTGTATATGTCGCGGTTGCACTGCCATTTCGCGAGGGTGTGCCATCCGCTTCGTTACACTGAATACCTTATACCGATCAATATACACGCTAATTTCCCGGAGATTCGTTGTAAAACCCTGTTAAAAATTAACGTATTAAAAGACCATAGCGGCAAAGATAAAGCAGATCACTTACCAGGCTAGTTGTTAAGAACCTAGAGAAATCGTCCAAGTCTGGCATTTCCATTGGCTCTCGCAGATCCATTAAAAAGGAGGTCCAATCTTCTTGTTCGTCTGCGGGAACGTCGGCACGTCTTGCAAACAGCTGATCCCCTTTGAAATAAAATGCCATACATTGTGATCCCGAAAACACACTATGAACCATTTGAGTATGTGCTACTCACAGCACTGTCGTACTTACAATGGATTTTCACAAACAGAAAACAAAGAATAAAATCCAACACCAAAGGCACCAATCTTCTGTTCATCTATGTCGGAGTCAGATACTGGATTTGCTAATCGCTTACGTGCCTGGATTGCCTTCCGCAATACGTTTTAGTCTTGTCCAATCTTCAGACCGAAACGGTATGCCGTTGTTTCTGAACGTAATTTTCTCGCATTTTGCTGATAGGTTCGGTTGTCTGCTTTGATCGGAAGCCGGAGAGACTGAATGGAAGTTTATCTGTACCGCAGTAGACGTTGCGTCGTCTAAGGTTAAAGGTTCGTTC
Organism: Apophysomyces trapeziformis B9324; assembly: GCA_000696975.1. Lineage (NCBI taxonomy): Eukaryota > Fungi > Mucoromycota > Mucoromycetes > Mucorales > Mucoraceae > Apophysomyces > Apophysomyces trapeziformis. The sequence continues at coordinate 83,154 of JNDP01001275.1, read as the reverse complement.
AGGATGCTTTTATAGGCTTTAACCATATACTTACCCGAGTTCTGCAATAATTCTCTGTATAAAACGTATTCGGCGGAATATCGAGCGAGGATCTTGTCGATAAGGTGCCTTTGATTGACTATGGCAAAACAACGTTAATGCTTAAATCGGGTGCTGCAATTATGTAATCACCTTCCACTTGCTCTTCTTTTCCTTCTCCGTCCATCATTGTAGAGCGTATAAGCTCTAAATGTGATTTCGCCACCATACTGACTGTCAATCTCTGTGGTGAAAGGGCAGCATCGCAAAGCTTGTCAGCATTGCTTTAAGTCAATGTTAGATCTCCGACCCAATATATTGCCTCGTGATCTTTCATTGGGACCAACTTTCCATGTACTCTTTGATTCATTCAGGGACCTTTTTGCAATGATATTATACACATTAAGAACAACTTTTATTATTCTGCTTTTTTCCAATTTGTCCATTCTTGTAACGTTGCATCATCAATATAGTCATATCGCCAAATGAACCCGTCTTCACCAGCACATACCACTTGGCTATCGTAAAGATTTAGTGAGATAGCATGAATGAGTAGCGTATACACTTACCGACAATCCCTGGAAAATGCACAGCATCGTACAGACTTTGTTGATCGTCGATGTGCTAGTTCCGAAACCATTTTTCCCGTCTCAAGGTTATAGATGTACACACTTCCTTGACTAGTACCAACGCAAAAGAACCGTTCATCCAAGCTAGAAAACTCATAAGAAAGTCATGTAGAAGAACAGAAAATGAGAGACTTACCTTACGTCAAACCTTGAAAAGTTCTCACCCGTTCGCACTCGGAAGGAACGGATACTCTTCTCCTGCTCCGCATCCCAGTATTCCATACGACCGTTGATCGACTTTGACAGAATATTACCATTCGCAAATCGAATACAATCTGCCCGTCATTTTGTTAGATACGCTCTCACAATGGTTCAAATTCAATTAACCTATATAGTTATCGCCATGCATCTTCTTTAACAGTCGCGATTCCCGCTTGCTGATGGTAACAGGCTCAGTATGAGCCTCAACAAGATCTGGAATTCGCCATTCTCGGAGTTCACCTCTTGCGGTTCCTGAGACAAACTTGGTACCAGACGGGTGAAAACACTACATTACTATCAATATTGGCCCAAAGATAATCGGCTGAATAGGTTACTGACCGCTACGCTAGCGTCTGCTTCGAAGACCACCAAGCACTTTCTAGCATCCACATCCCATAATCTAATGCTACCGTCTTTAGAGGTGGACAAAATGTAACTATCACTATATGGATGGCCTTGAAGATCAAGCACAGGTTCTATAGGACTTAACTATGAGCCATATATCCTTGCTGTTACCAATTCCTCACTTGTGTGACCATAAAGAATATCTATCTCTTGTGAATTGGCTAAACTAATTAAATGTATCAGTCCATCGGCCCCAGCCGCTGCAAGCCATGCATCGCCTTCTTTGTAGAGCCAGCAAAATGTCCTTAAATCCTAATTGCTACCATATTAACGGTGAAAACCTATCAAAGACAGGGATTTACCCGCTTGGCTGTATCCTCCTCGGTTTGCAAAGCTGTGAGGTCAAAGTTGGACATGATGTCTAAATGGTCACCACAGTGTTCATTGTCGTAGACGTTGATCTTCGATGGCACAGTCATTATTTCCTGAAATGCGTAAGCGTTTACGTACTTGACATCCTCCTGCTGTGGCAAGCACATTGCTAGTGTCTGTTTGATCACGCTGCACCGCACCTCGCTTGTCGAATGTCTTGTTGAGATCAATCCCCACTGGAGCTGAGAAATTTTTGCTGTTAAAAAAGAAAGAAAGCTGATTTATATCGCAAGCATGGTTTTCTTTGACGATTCTTCTCAATCGCATATTCGCAAACACGCGTTCCTGGCGCTGATCTCGAGATAAGGCAGGTACATCCGAGTTCTGCTTCTCTGAGGAGTCCTCTGCTTTGAGGATTTTACTTGTTCTTTGTTCATTCGATGCGCTATCTGATAGCCGTCGCTTAACGGATGTCACCATGATAAATAAAACTGTTAAGACGTCAAGGGACACATAGAATGGCACCTGAAGGCTTTTCTGTCCAGCCAATCAAGAGGCAATGTCTTCTGGCCAATCAGACTGAGTAACTGTCAAAGATTATCTGACAAACCATGCCTGATAAGCGCCCCACAGCTTCATGAAACACAAAATAAGTATTGGAAAGCCAGAATTATACATAGATCATCTTTATAAGCAATATAAAAATTCCGAAAACAAATCTAACCACGCTCTCTATAGATACTACAAATCAATACTTTCTAACAAGTCATACTAAAACTAGCTTTGTAAGCAAGGCCTTTAGAGTTTGCGGGTCTTTCGCAAACCGGACTCAACAGCAGCGGCAGCCCATTCCTCAGCATGATGAAATCCTTCTTCTGTACTGGATCTGGCGATGGCTTGTTCATCGTTATAACAAGTTAAGACACCAAAGATAACTGGAACGCCCGTATCCAACTGGACACGCATGATACCATGAGTCACAGCGTCGCAAATATATTCAAAATGAGCGGTTCCACCCTTAATGACGAGACCAATACAAATAACAGCATCAAAAGGCCCTGTTTTCTTGCCCGAAGTCTGCTGCAGTGCTGGTGAACCGAGCAAGTCGCTTGCAGTTTCGGAAGCTTGGGCCTTGGATAAATCGATCAATTGTTTGGCAGCCATGGGTAGCTCATAAGAACCGGAGACAGTATCCTAAAATAAAACCTATTCCATACACTTTTCATGACAACAAAGTGATGTAAAACCTACGGTGACGATATTCTCGGGTAATACGCCGTACTTGTTAATCAGTGTGTCGTATACACATTGGTAGAGCTTATCAACAAGAACGTAGTTCCAGCGAGTATGCACAATGCAAATGCGAAGACCGGAACCATCCAGTTTAGTTGTTGGGGCAGAGACGCCTTTCTTGAAAGTTTTTTCGCTCATGCTTTCGCGATGAAAGGGAAGTATACGATAACAGGATTCGCGCGGGAATTCCGCCATTTTTAAACCTCTAAATGGGCCGCATGACGTCAGCAGGATGAAATTGGCCGTGCGATCACTTGAAAGCGAAGATCAGCTATTTCAAGCAGATACAGATAAGCAAGCTCAAAGACGGAGATATGAACTCAATAACTGGGCCATATACGAGTTTCCTACTATGTTATCGATCCAGGTTCGGTATTATAGACTTGATGCTAAGAGACGTCTGTAGGCTATCGGTTGCGATTTCCGAAGTGCATCTCCTCTAATTTAATTGCTTCTTAATACGTAGCAATCGCCTTTGTTGCCTGTATTCAATGATTGTATGTTCAAGCCAGGTGATGCGGTCTAAAAGATTAGGTTAGCTATATGCTGAATTTTTAAGTGGCGATCTGCAAACCTTCAACTATGGTTTCATATTATGTGTTACCTAGATATTTACTCAATGAACTTACTGCACAACGTCTTTTTGCTAATTTATTCATGCAGTGAGTATTAAACTAACTCCTATAGCTTGGACACTCTCATATGACATAATGGATATTTATTAAAAATTTATAATGACTAAGTACAGGTAACGTATGTTCTTTTATGGTAACGATTTTTTTAAGAATACGTTAAACGTAATTCTTTCTGTACACCCTTCTTTTTGAAAGCCTCTATAACAGGGGGATGTATCAACAAACTTTTATTAACCATCTACCGTTTGCTAAAACCTAATATGTAATACAACATGTCTACGCGCTGCTAACGAATGCGACAACAAGTACTCAAAATTCGCTCACTGGATGTTGTTTCCCAGGATCGTATTAGTAAAAATTTTGTAATTCACTCTTAAAACAAGCTGTCTTCTTCTTAAGATGACACGCTGGACTTTTATTTCCACTTCATAACATTTTATGACAATGCAGACAGCCATTCATAAAATGTCTTACTTTCTAAAGTGTAAAAATGGTCGACATTACCATTCATAATAAGATGCCTATGTAATTAAAGTCATGAATAAGTAGGTTTGTAAAGACAAGTAAAAAAAGTACCATTCTTTTACTGCTTCTCTAACCCGAGTTGCTTCTTGGTCACTACGCTCGATTGAAGCCAACATCGCTTTGAGAAGGTCTTGTTGTCGTGCTGTACAATAACTGGACCGCTTTTGAACCATATCTAATATCATAATAAAAGTTGTGAGAAAAACCGAATATAATATATTACCTGTAAGACTGTCGGTAGAATGAATGATAGAATCTATAGTGAGATCATCTTGTTCCGCATCTAACATAATAACGTTTCCTAGCATTAGCTCAAAGAAAAAGGAAAGGTTACTTTCACCTGATGAATACAAGGAATTCTGAAAATTCCTCCGTTGCCACTTTTGCCAGTACTCTCCAACCGTATTTGCTGAAGATAAGAGGTTAGCACCATTGTAGTCCTAGGTTACTTGCAGCTTTTTGCAATACCTGCCTCGCATTAATATCTCCATAAGTTGCAGAATAATGCGTTCATTTGCCTATGTTTAGACGAGTTTAGTAGATTACTGCAACCGATGATACCCAATGTACCATGCTGTAAAATGGATTCACGAAATTGTTGATACGACTGATTACTGCAGCCATCTTTCCGTTTGAATTTGGAGTGGATGGAGATGTAGATATGGTTGTACAGGCAAATGGCTAATGATCGTCATCACGCTGACTGCTGGTAATTTCGTTCGTGATTTTACCTGTTTTAGAGAAATGCTATGAACTTCTTGATATTGCTCATCTAAAACTGTTAAAAGCTCGTTTCGGGAGGGATCAATTGATGCACGAGACTAATGCCACACAGAATGGTTTAGCGGCCTGTTACTGCACATATGCTACAGACCTTTTCTGCTTTTTCCAGGATCGTGCTCTTGCAAAGTCGGTTATCATTCCTCAATCGTCTAACTCGCTGTAATTTTACAACCTAATGCAGGATTTAAGTCAGATGTTGTAGCGTCTCCTTATGAAGGCTTACGTACTATTGCGTCTGCCTTAGCTCTTGTGTTGGCTTGTAAATCCTGTAATTCATTGAACTCCTTCGCAGATCTCGCTAGCCGTTCCTTAAAGCGATCTGCACGATTAATGATATATTGCAGTTCCGCAGAAGACTGATGTAGGTGTGCTCTTGCACGAGCGCCATCGCTATCAACCAGTTAAGTTCAGGATCTATACTATTGCCGCTTACATCAAGGCAACACAGATGGCTGGATCAGAATGCAGTCTTTGCACGTTGGCTTTTAGATGCGCTTCTACATCTTGATATTCGGCTATCCATTCTCCCTGTAATTCCATGTAATTTGACGCATCCACGTCACGATTTGCAAACGTCCTTTGAAATGATCTAGCACTAAACCACCACTTTTCTCCACCAACTACAGCAGGTACAGTTACAGTATCATGCTGCTGTTGTTGATCTTCTATCTCTTGTTGCATTACGTTGATTAACGCCTCGAAATATTCGCTTGAGGAAGATGAACGCGACAGTAAGTCGCTTATGTTTTCATAAGTGTTGTTTGACTCAATATTTCGCGATGAGCTCTCGTGGATATAAGAGGATATGAGATGTTCAAGCTTCTGGCACAGTACTTCAGTTGTCATTAACATGCTTTTAGACAAATCTCGCTTCTCTTTCTCCATGTTAACTGAGCCCGTCGTATGTGCGTTTGCAAAGCGGTCAATGAAGGCTTTGTAATTTTTCTGCCGATTAATGAAAGAAAAATAGGTATGCTTAGATGCTCTTAGATGGGCAATGCGTTTCCGTTTCTTTTCGATGTCTTTCTTCACCATGTCTGCCTGTAACTCTGTCCTACATTTAGTAAAAAGTTGTAATAGGTTAGTGAGTCTTAGGTTACCTAACTTTTTGATTTCCAAAAGGGCATCTTCATTACTCTTCCTCCAAGAATGATAGTCGTCGAAGTATTTGTTATCCATTGCAGAGCACCATTAGAATTGTACAACTTTTTGGTCGCGCGCCTCAGTCAACAATGGCGGCTAATGCGGAGATCAGAATCTGCTGGGCATAAGCGTGCTTGTTACTTTGGGTCGAATACAATTTAAAAGGCAAATATCCATTAGGTTTTAGTCACAACAGATCAGATCATGATTTCCTTGTCAAGGTTCACAATCAAAATATAGAGATGCTAAGGTAGTTTAAAAGACCTGAGCGTATATACGGAATTGTCTCGCGCACGATATCCTGCCACAATAGGGAAAAAGTTCGTGTTCTGGCGCCGGTTAAACTTTATTCACTGATATCCTATTTCATAACACTGCTTCCCCCCCCCAAAAAAAATATCGTGTGACCAATCATATTCAAGTACTCCTTTAATGACGATCTGGCCGAAGCACAAAAGTCGTGTGGCCAATCAGAAGTCTTGATCACTCCCAACGAGGACATTATGTTAAGAATTATAGAATCTGTGCCTGTGCTTTTCTTAAACCTTTTCTTTCTGACACTTATTCAGAATGATCTCACTTCTTAACACTGAATTCGACAACCACTTTGACCTTCTCGACGCGATTTACCAACGCGCTAAAGAATCAGGATTTGCAGTGTCCATTTAGGATAGCAATTTGCAAAAGGCAACTGTATATACTCTATGTGTTCACGGACAGCAGTACAAAAACACGCCAGCTCACTGACGGTAAGTAAGCTCAAGCCGCTTTTCATTTGCCACCCCAACGCCATTGATAAGGCAATTGATTTCTCGAACGTGGTTATCATCGACTCGACATAATAAGACCAATTCTTATAAGATACCGGCGGTAAACATAACCGGTGTTAGCAACTTGGGTACTGCAAAGCGGCGGTCGTTTATATTGCATACGCAACGACCTCAAAAGAAACGGAAGTTTTCTATCGCTGAGTGGTGGAGAAGTGCAGGGAAATGATATGGCGTTTGAATGATCCAGCTCTGTTCGTCACTGATAACGAACAGGCACTAATCAATTGCCTTGGTCAGCGTTTTCCCTCAAACTGCTCATACACCTTGTCGTTGGCATGCTGTCAGAAACTTCAGAAGCATGCTGCAGGCTTATTTCTTCCTGAAGCAAAGAACGAGGGGGTTTTTCTGCGACGATCAGTCAGATGCTTTTTGCTAGGAGCCACCAGCAATTTGAAGACCCTATTAGCCAGTATCATCGCTGGGCTAAAGCTGGCAAAGACAATAGCAAACGTTTAGTAGAATATCGTAATGTCTACAGTAGCCAATGAGGTATACTTCATAAAATTTGTTTCTTACGACGTTTAACTTTAGATGCTAAAGATCAAAGAGAAGTGTGCTGGCCCATATGCATAAATGCTTAAACACTTCAGAGCTCGATCTACTCAAGGCGTTGAAGGCATCAATTGACTCCTAAAACAGACGTTAGAGACGCCTGATAAGCTTCTTAAGCTGTTTCATACACTTGATGTATGGATGTCAAAGAAAGTAAGCATGCTGATACTTTTTTACTGTATTTCCCATTCACATCACTCGTATTGGCACGACCAGGAATTAAGCGAATTCACAAAAGAAAAACGTTCATGACCTGGGATTATCAATGCTGAAGACAGATGTCACCTGAAAATCAGTTCGGCCGCGTCTCGCATTACACGATATATGCGCTCCTAGGAACTTCAGAAATATATATCCCTTAGAGCAAAGCATTTTGCCTATCCATATATGCTGACCAAAATCTGTGGATAGGAGCCTATCACCTTTATTTCGAACAATAACACCGAATTCAATATGCTTGAAGGACCAAAAATGGTATCAAACCTGCTATCAACACAACCAGTGGACGCTTCGGTGCTGTAACTGATGACACAACAGTTGCAACAATTAAAATGGAATCAATTCTGTTTCCACATATCCTCAAGCATAGTTGTTTGATAAATGGCGAATACGTGGAAGTTGTGCGGACATAATTAGCACACTAAATTACGATTGGATGCTTGTCCCGCAAATGCGCTATGTCACCTCCCAACTTTTTGCAGGTATCATTTTAGTGGAGAAAGCGAGGTGCTTGATTGCGCTTTGCATTGAACCATATGGCCGCTTGAAAAGTGTGGAAGCGCATCACGAACACTATTATGCGAGATCACTAGCCATCTCATCGTTACCATCTTTAGGTGGCCTATATGAAAATTTGTGTATTGTGAATTCAAGCGAAGATTATGGCACCGAGGTTAAGATAGGAACTATGATATCGGATGTACTGGTAACCGCTAGCAAAGAACATAATGACATGCCGGCTGTAAATATCAGTTCAAGTTCTGGAAATTTTAGTACAACCAAGAACACAAGAACATATCTCGACAATGACAGTATAAAACGTTCAAAACGTTTATTAGGTTTTACTTTATGTTGTCAGTTACGCGCTTTTGATATACTCGCGCAGTTGAAGCAGATCCGGCCAAAATTCGATCATATCTCAATGTATATAATGTGTCATGCTTCTTCCTCTTTCACCAATAAGCATCCGTATGACAGCCCCCTGGTTGTTAAAGCACAAGCTAAGAAGGCATCAAAGGCTTTTCAGCATATCGACCTTTCTGTGATTAGAAGTGGACCTTAGACAGAATTGGAGGTTGGCCAAATAGAGCAAATCCTATCAGAGTGTAAAGGAGTCATTCATTAAACTCTTGAACAGGTAGTATCTCTATGTGACATGAAAGGTTCAATCAAAGTATTGACAATAAAAATTGGACAAACAGTTATAAATATTGGTAAACTCATTGAGAAACGCTAATATGGCAGTTAAGTATGCTGTTGAAGACGTTTTCTGTGAATAAACGATGATATCAGCGGTGTGGTATATGTTAGAGACAAATGAGATAAGAGAAGATCGGACAATGGAATCCTTTTTGACTAAGTCGAATTGTGTTATTATCATTGTGTTTTCACGACTATTTATATGTTGTCTCTAAATGTGAGTATATGCGTTGTATAATGTGTTGTTCTATGTGTCGTCTCTATAGATGCAGTGTAGATCTATGAGGATAGAGAGATATAAAGAAAAAGGAAAGGAACCACCTTGTATATATTAAACTGTATACTTAGTTTGATATATAATGTATGTAGTAAGATGGTCTGATCGTCTTTATACTGCTTAAAGGAGAGAGCTACATTGCATGTAAAATACGATGATTTATATACTAAATTGGGAAACTGTATTGTAGTTCTGCTATTAAGGTGTATAACAACATACCAGCTATAAGACATTACTAAAGACTTCCAAGAACTTCCCGAAGTTGTGATAGTTTATAAGAAGTTTTTAAATGCTTCTCACATCTTCACTTTTATAGAAACCAATGCAACTATTATATGTATAAATGCTTAAATAGTTTGTAAAAAATACATATAATTAGATTCCCTTAAATACTTTTATCTTTTACTTTTATTTCTTTATGATTTTTATATTCACCTTGATTGGCAACTCGTGTCCAAAACAGTAGCTGTAAATCGACCTCACAAAAACGACAATTGTCGTAGTACAGACCAACGGCCAGTCACGCTTAAGCACCGAAGAAGGCAAGTCTTTGCTTTTCTTGGTGTTTGTCCAAAAAGATCAAATCTCCAAGAAGTCCTCATCTACCGCAATTTACCTTTTGTCCTTTTTAACCGAGTTCCTGTTTTTATCATCGTACCGAAAAGATTACATATTTTAGAAGTAGAAAAAAGATATAAATATCCATAAGATCACGAAGAATAAAAGATCATCTTATCCACTTATTTTTATTCCATTGTTCACTGTCTCTGTCTCGTCTTTTCCTGGCCATTGGATTACCAGCTCAAGAATACGGCGACGACACAATATAAAAAAAGATTTTAACAATTAGTAAAAATGTGAGGAGTGAGCGACTCGAACGCCCAACCTTCAGATCTGGAGTCTGACGCACTACCATTGTGCTAACCCCCCTCACATAAATATGTCGGGGACGAGCCCCCTTCACATAGTGGCATATCACCACCGAAGCGAAAAAAGTTCAAGCCGATCAATCCAGGTCGCTGGAAAACCGTTACTCCGAGCACGTGGCCTGAAAGATCGTTACAGATACTGCTTGAATATTCTGGAAGCATCATACATACAAATCGAAATAGATATTCCTAGTACCTTCTAGTAAAAGTATTATATTCTATAGCATATTCTGTTCTGTAAAATATAAATATCATTAGAATAATATTCAGAAAGAAAAGGAAGAAATCAATCAGTAATTCAAGAGTTTGTTGTATTCATAGCTACAATGGATACTCTCACTACTCTGACTATGTCTAAATAGGGATGATGGACTTTAAATATGGACTTACATAACACAGGATCAAGCAATCCCAACTCAGTTCCTTAATACAATGAACAATACCGAGCTTCTATGATCTGCCATGGAGAAGTCTCTCCATTATAGAAGGCAATTACAAATCACTCAGTATAAAGCACAGTCCATAATCACAGTCCTGTCCATCTAGATCCACAGACATTTTAGTATAAAAGAGTAATGTTTTTATTTGAATAAACATCATCCTATATTGAGTCTCGCGTATATTGCTTGTCTCTTTCTCTCATCAGATAAAACATTACAGAGTTATCTTTTATTCTTTATTTTGACAAGGCTGGTTTGAGCATTCCAGGAATTATCATCATTTGGATGGAAGCAAGACAACCAGGGGAAAAGAATCCAAGAATCCAACATTTTATCAAATCCAAACATATTATAAGATGTGAATAGTACAAAGTGATGTTGTCATTTTCTTCACTTTATGATCTGCCTCAGGAAAATATTTGTCAGATTCTTGGATTCTTTTCCCCTGGTTGTCTTGCTTCCATCCAAATGATGATAATTCCTGGAATGCTCAAACCAGCCTTGTCAAAATAAAGAATAAAAGATAACTCTGTAATGTTTTATCTGATGAGAGAAAGAGACAAGCAATATACGCGAGACTCAATATAGGATGATGTTTATTCAAATAAAAACATTACTCTTTTATACTAAAATGTCTGTGGATCTAGATGGACAGGACTGTGATTATGGACTGTGCTTTATACTGAGTGATTTGTAATTGCCTTCTATAATGGAGAGACTTCTCCATGGCAGATCATAGAAGCTCGGTATTGTTCATTGTATTAAGGAACTGAGTTGGGATTGCTTGATCCTGTGTTATGTAAGTCCATATTTAAAGTCCATCATCCCTATTTAGACATAGTCAGAGTAGTGAGAGTATCCATTGTAGCTATGAATACAACAAACTCTTGAATTACTGATTGATTTCTTCCTTTTCTTTCTGAATATTATTCTAATGATATTTATATTTTACAGAACAGAATATGCTATAGAATATAATACTTTTACTAGAAGGTACTAGGAATATCTATTTCGATTTGTATGTATGATGCTTCCAGAATATTCAAGCAGTATCTGTAACGATCTTTCAGGCCACGTGCTCGGAGTAACGGTTTTCCAGCGACCTGGATTGATCGGCTTGAACTTATTTTCGCTTCGGTGGTGATATGCCACTATGTGAAGGGGACTTTTCCTACACGAAAATATGTGCGCTTCCTTAGCGCAGTTGGCAGCGCGTCAGTCTCATAATCTGAAGGTCGCCAGTTCGATCCTGGCAGGGAGCAGTTATTATTTTTAAATTTTTTGTCGTGTGTCGTTTTCGTGAAGTCGATTCACAGCTACTGTTTTGGACACAAGTTGCCAATCAAGCTGGAATATAGAAATCGTAAAGAAACAGAAGTAAAAGATAAAAGTGTGCGAAGGGATTCGATGATGTTTATTTTTCACAAACTATCCAAAGTATTTATACATATAATACTTCTATCATTTTCTACGAACGCGAAGATGCGAGAAGTATCTACGAACTTCTTGGAAACTAATCGCAACTTCGAGAACTTCTTGGAAGGCTTCAGTAAAAAGAGTCTTTTCATTAATGCGCCGACTCTGGCTCCGACACGTGCGCGGTATTGTCGTCGCCGTATTCTTGAGCTGGTAATCCAATGGCCAGGAAAAGACGAGACAGAGATAGTGAACAATAGAATAACAATAAAAATAAGTGGATAAGATATGCCCCTTTATTCTTCGTGATCTCATGGATATTTATATCTTTTTTCTACTTCTAAATTATGTAATCTTTTTGGTACGATGATAAAAATGGGAACTCGGTTAAAAAGGACAAAAGGTAAACTGCGGTAGATGAGAACTTCTTGGAGATTTGATCTTTTTGGACAAACACCGAGAGAAGCAAAGACTTGCCTTCTTCGGTACTTAAGCGTGATTGGCCGTTGGTCTGCACTACGACAGTATTTTCTTCCTGGCAAAGGTCAAACCCACTGGGGATCAAGGGTAACAAAAGAAATAGAGAATAAACGGATGCTCCTTTATTGCTAAACAAATCTATGGATATTTATATTTTTTCTAAAACTAATTGTAACAATGTCGAGACGGACGAGCATTCAAAATAAGTAAAACAAACGGACAAGAGATTATGTAATAATTTCGCTGAGCATGGTCTTCCTGGAGATGTTGCTGGTTTGTGATGAAGACCGATGCGTTAAAGGATTGCCGTTTTTGGATCAAGGCCGATCTGATCAAAAAGGTTTGTGTCACTACAACTTTGCAGGCACGACAGTCGTACTTCTTTTTGGCTGATCCAATCAATGGCCACGGAAGTTTAGGTGAATAACATCCGATAGAACAAGGAAAATAAGAGAATAAAACGAATAATTTTATTGCTTTCTAGTTCTAGGATATTTATACTAAATGGTTTTCTACAGTTTTCTTCATTTTGATCGTTGGTGAGTCATGGAGAGTTATGCCCTTGAGTAACAATGGTTATCCATGACTCACAGTGAAAGCATTTGACGCACAGAGAGAAGTGGTAGTACTAATGTACACCAAAAATGGTAAAAAGGTGATACAAGGAAATATGCTACGACAACAGTATTTCCTTTCTGATCTGCGTTTTCTTCCTAGAAGCACTCAAACTTACTGTAAATTAAGGCTAATGAAATAAATAAATAATAGTCTTATTGCTAAATAAGTCTATGTATATTTACAATCATTTTTAAATCTAACTGGAATAATGCTGATATGGTCAAACATTTAAAGCAAGTAAAATAAATGGACAACAGAGTATAGAATGATTTTGCTAAGCATAACCTTTCTGAAAATGTTGTTGTTTTATGGTAAAGAATGATGTGGCAAAAGTTTGCCATTTTTTAATCAATGTTAATATGAGCAGAAGGTTTTTGTTACTACAAATTTGTAGGCACAACATTTTATTTTCCTTAATAACATTTTAATTTAGAACCAAGATACCTTATGGTTAACGAAAACAGCAAATATTCTTATACTATCTTTCAAACATAAGCTGTAGGGCTTTAAAAGTAAAAAAGTAAGCAGTTAACTATAGCCGATACTTCTATTCTTCTTCATTTTGTTTTATAAGAGGTCAATAGAAAACATAATATGTAAAACGTTTTCTTATCTTTAACAATGAAAAAAAAAACGGCATTTATCAGAAACATAGTTACGTTGTAAAAGAAAATAAGAAAAAAAAGATGTACTATATCAGTGCCTCACCAGACAGTTTGATCTAACAATATTATGCCATAATAAGCTTAATTAGAAACCACTCTTTGTCAAAGATAATCCTTTAACAATTTTGAACGTATAAAACCTGTCTGATTCTGATAAGTTCCATTTCTACAGCTATTCTGCGATATAGATATATAAATTAAACTTCCTATTATAAGCACAGTAACAGATGTAATAACTGCATAGTAAAAGTAACACCACATAAAAGAATAAGAAAAGGCGGTATAAAATGGTTAAATAAACCGGTTCTATCATATCAACCATTTATATAGAGCAATAAGATTAAACCCAGCTGGTCCAACCTTCGTACATTAGACTTAAGTTATCAGCTAAAGTCGCTTGTTCGATCGTTTTGGCTACCTAAAGTTTCGCAAAATATTAATTGCAAAGCACTAATCTAAAACCGACACAACTAATACCTGTTCCGCTACTGTCATTTTCTTTGGTATACCAAAATCCTTTCCTTCAAGCTTCGCTCGAATTCTTTGCATAATACGAAGTACATGTGTATTAGGACGGGGTACAGCTGGCATTACACGACCCAGCTTATCATCCTTTGCGCCACGCTCAGGAGAATCGTCACTTTGCCGGTAGGTAGATGCTTCACTAGGATAGTCTTCAATATCATCAGCATCCTCTTCCTGTGTTGATTCATTGTCGTCGGTATTTTTTCGGCCAGTTTCCTCTAACTGAGTTTTACTATCCAGTCCAAATCCTTCTAATGTGCGAAGCGATATGAACAATCCATGAATCTCTTTTTTCATTGAGTCAATGACTTCACGCTATACAATACAATGAGAATCTGGCACGTTATATACTTCTATGTTACTTACCAGTTGCGAGCACGTCCATGTGTTTTCCTTCGCTGTATTTTTGTTTGTTATTGACTGTAGTTGATTTTCAATATTGGATATTTGACGTAAGGCCGCCTAGAGATAATGTCAGGTTCGACTATATATGATGCAACATAGATATCCTCCTCACCTTGGCACTCTCTTGCGCAGGCCTTAATTCGTTGTCTGCATCCATCTCTACCATTCCTACAAACTCTAACAGCGGAACTATACCATCTGTCGGCGATTTGAACTCGGCTAAGAATTTGCTCAGACAAGTAAGTTGTTCTTTGACTTCATCCAATAACTCAGATGAAACATGAAGCTAAGCAACTGTCAGAAGAGAGATGATTAACAAGCCAAAAATACTTACCATAGCATCAGGATTCTGCGAAATATCTGCTGTATCACTGATAAATAAAACAAATAAATAAATACATCCAACATTCAAGGCTTTCCTTACCTAGCATGTATCATTCCGAGCATTTGAAGATTTTCAGCGATTTCTTGTCCGAAAATCACAGCCTGACTATATCCATCACGGTGATTTTCTATATGTTGAGCGGTACAATAGAATTCCATTAACGTCAGACACTATTATAAATCGATCTTTAGCAAAGCCATATCCTGGCATGACCTTCTTTTTTTCTTACCTTATCCATCTCTTCATTCTCCATCGCCTGCCATCGTTCTTTAATACCCATCCACTCAGGTATAGCATGCAAGCCATTCGCAATCTGTACGTATGCGTCGTTAAGTGCTTGGATACCGGCTTTTAGGTCAAGCAGCTGTTCAACTCGACTTGACATTTGCACGACAAGCTAATACTGGATGAGCTATAGGTTATCTTGGCGTAGTTACCATACCTCGCATGGTATATATGGTTTTCTCTCTTGTATATAGGGTGTATTGAACCAGTGGAAAGGGGAATTTGCTTCCAAATACCGAGAGCAATTTCTTTCGCTCCCTTTTTTTAGTTCATTCGCCTAGAAACACATTAAGCAAACGTATCCTCAACCTTTACAAAAACATACCATATTCAATATCGTTTCTTCGGCTGAATACAGACATACATTCCGCAACAGGGCAACATATGCCTTAGCCTGACTTTGAAAACCGCTGCCAATATCTGCTAGCTGGACATCCAAAAGTGACTGAAGCTTATTGCGAAGTATTACAATAACCGATGTCACGGAAGGAAGAAGGATAGCCGTAGTGAATGTCGAGCAGTAGGTAACCAGTCTGTGACCGATAGCAGGATTTGAAGTTGTACCCCAAGCCATCACCGACGGACAAGCCCAAGCTCCTGATGGCACAAGCTTATATTGCTCGATCACCTCGCGTACAATATTAAAAAGAAGCTATCACGTCCTGTTACAGGCAAGGTTTAATAGCACAAATTCTTACCGTTTTCTTTAAGTGATAACATGATTCAATAGCTGTCTGCAGTTCTGGAATGGAATTGTTATACTCAGATGCCAATCTCTACGATTTACCAAGTTACGTTAACTCCTCCGACTTTCCATGATCAAGCTTACTTCAACAGATGCACACATCATATCAAGCGGTATAAATGGCGCTTGCATAATGTCCCAAAGTTTTTGTATAGCACTGTTCTTGTGGGACTTGATCCTTGAGATCTAAAAGATACTTAATATATGTTCCGAAAGCGTTTATTCGTTACCCAGTCTTGCTGAGAAGTGTTCTGCAAAAGGTTGAACATGTCGATTACGTCTTGGTGTTCCCGCTCTATATGCTGAAATAGGGCAAATGAAAGTGAAAGGCACTCGTATTCTAATCTGTAAAGGGCGCAAGCAGTTGGTGCCAACATCTCGAGAAGTTCTTTTTCAATGACTTCTAGTTCGTTTCCAAGGTAGGCTAACAGCTTGTCAGTCATAAAGCAATGAACCGTTTTAACTTACAATGTAGCGGCCCAACGTGTTCTCCTAACTGCGAGCTTAGACCAACTAACCCGAAGCTATAACCTCGCATATAGCATCCGTAATAACAACGCTCTTCTAACGAATCCAACCCACTATCCACTGATTCTTCAGAGTAGACTTTGAATTCCTCTGCTGCTAATCGACGAAAACCGGCTTCCACCGTTGAGAGTGAATCGAGAAGACCTTCCATTGCAAAACAGGCAGTTTCGTCTTTTGTATTTAGCACCACCCGTTCCTTCTCTATCTGGGATTGACGTTCTCCAGTAATAACTTGGCTCTGTGACAAAATAGCCTGCACCTCAGAGATGTACTGCTGTGTCCCTTGCCAAAAATTAAACGCGCGATTCTCAATCTTTTGCAATGGTTGGCAATACGTCTCCTCCGTCAACAGAGCCGAGGCTTCTTCTATCACTTCTTTGACAAAGTTTTTACGAACAACAGATCCAAGCAATCTTTCATATTTACGATAACAGTTCTGTTCAATCAACTTATTTCCCGTCAGCTGATGATACCGCGAGTATTCGATAATCTCCTCCTTGCATTGAGTGTATATGTCGTCTCGTTTGCAACACCATGCTTGGAATTGCTTACCAAAATCGGCGTACAAGTCAGTACCATCGCTTTTAATTGACTTGCTTGTTCGTCCCGGAATAGTATCTGTGGTAAAGTATGATTTCGAAAGTGTTTCCAAGAGTGAGTTAGACTACAAAAGTTTTGAGAAATCCGAAAAGGTTAACACGTGAAAAGAAGAGAGTCAGGTCCTTTGAAGTTACCTGTGTAATACTCATGGCTTCGCAGTCTTTTGCGTGTTGTCGGTGACATTCTTCCAACATAGAGAGCAAGCGATCTTTTGCATTCTTCGTTATATCCTGTGGCTTTGGTGAATCCTCAGTGTCTTCGTCTGTTTCATCCTCTTCTTCAGTTATGGACTGTGTAACATCGCTCTGGATTGACTGCATGATCGTGTTACATAGTGCGTCAATGGTACCTTGTATGACCATCTGCTGCTGCTCATAGGAAGATTTTTTCTCTCCTGCAAGATATCCTTAGTACTTTCTTACTATTTGCACCTCGCTAAAGTGACATACCCAGCCGAGAAGCGATTAATCCTAAATTAGCTTGCAACTCGATTGCTTGTTTTTCTTCATTTTCTCGAGTTTCACTTTCCCAATCCACCAATGGGTCACAGACGAAAGCATCAAGTAAGGTGATGAACACTTCCTTATGTTTTCTCAAGATGCGTAATGTTTCCTCGGCAGCTGTGCGGAAGACACCATCCACCCCAGTGATACCAAGGGCGTTATGAAGGTTCTGTGACAATCGATAGGGTACTAGTTCAGGGACACGTAGTCGTTTCCCTTTTTCAAAACACACATTATAATCAATATGGATAATCTCTCCTGTTCCATAATCGACCATGATATTGTCCAAATGGCGATCACCGAGACCAATGATATAGCCAAGCATAGACATCACAGCCAATGAACGACTGAAGGATGTACTTTTTCTCAACCATTCTGAGGGATCGGAACTTGAGTACCATAGCTCCTTCGAAAGTAGATCACCCGGTGTTTCTTTTTGTAGTTCCAGAAACACCTTTTTCAATATATGCTTCGGCCAGTGTCGTCTGTTGGCAGTGACTCTTAGACCTTCGGATCGAAGAGCTTGCGCCACTTTATCCATGAAGATTTCGACCGGTCGTCGTAAGAGTCTCTGGGGCACTCCTTCCTCAGGCTTATCATTTGTGGATAGCATATGAGCTATTTGTTCTTGCTTCTGCCATTGCTTATACAACGACAAAAGAGGTGTTGCATCATGTACCCACTGAATCATACCACAATGGTCGCTAAGAGGTATCACAGAGTACGTCCTTGACCTAAGCTGTCTAGCGGCTATAAGCTTATCTTCCTTGAGTAAGCCATTAGTGACATTGAGAAGTTGCATAATTCGTTCATCTAAATGCAAGTCCTCTAAACCCTTGAGAAGATAAGAGTATTTCTTGCCATCTGTACCGAACACATCGATCTTTTTGGGTTTCGTTTTGGTAGGCAACACAAGGACAGTTGAGCCAAAAGAGTCAATGAATACTGATTGGTCTGAATCGAGAACGCCAGGTACACTAATGGAGGTTTTTGTAAGAGAAGCTAAGTAGGGGGACACTTCTGCCAGATCGAGAACTCGAGTCTTCTGGATTTCAGCCGTCAGTTGGCGATGAAGCTAGAGTACGGTTTGTTTCGATAAATTAACCTTTACTTTAACCAAATTTCTTTTTCTTTTCTTTTACCTGTTGAAAAAGATCCCAGCCTTTTCTGTACGTTGTCATAGAGTTTGGATTTTGCAGTAATTTGAACGCGCTGAGGATTTGCTTGCCGTATGTATCTTTAAACCATTGCTCGTGTCTAGTCGAGGTAGGCTCATTCAGAGTAGTCGATAATAGTTTTTCGATAGATACAATGACAAACTTCATCACACTTTCATAGGTCTCAAGAAATATCTTCTCGCTCTGCTCTTCCGTGGTGTTTAGCTTCGCCAAACGAACCACTTCCAGGTCCAGTTTCTGAAATTGTTGCATGACGTCAAATTGCATTGATGCGATCTTGTTCAGCCATTTCTCCTCCCATAATACAGTTATTTTCTTCAATTCTTCGGACAAAGCTTGCGTTGAAACCCATAAACTTTCGTTCTTCTGAATCATCCGGTCTGCAATCGACTTTAATACTTGTTTGGTGCTGTGGTTTGTCTTGGAAGAGGTTGAGCTGACAATAACGTCATACAGTATTTCTCTTGGGTAATCCACGGATATTCTATCGATTAATTTGCCAATGATCTGTTGGACAAATTCTGCAGGGTGATTCAAACGAGCAAATAGCTGTGGAATTATTTGCTTCCATGGTTTGATATTCACACATTCGGCATTCTTGACGTAAGAATCTTTCAAGACCTCTCCATATTTCACCAACATGCGCAGCAGTCGTAGCGAAGCGGTAATTACCATGGACGTTGATTTCCGTGGACGGCTATTACAGCCATTCTGTAATATTTTTCGGTTACAATAAAATAAAATGATTAATAATAGTTAGATTTCTTACCCTACTATAATGTTCATCGAGCGATAGATACTTGAAATAGCATTCGACACATGAGCGAAACCGCTCCATCACAGTGCCATGCAATGTATCCAATGTCTCCAGAATAATAGTCTGGCCTTCAGCGTCCAGGAATGATACAAGTTGTTGGACAGCATTGACGAAATAGTTGTCTTCTTTCAAACGAGTTAGTCTTCCAGATGTGGAATACTTCTGAAACAGGCCAAGCAAGTCCTTCAGAAAATATTAATACTTTCTATATTGAAGTACAGGTTCATACCTTTTCCAATTTCGGCTGGTCGACTTCCTGGTTCTCAATGACGCTTTTTATCTTGTTTCTAGCCCACATCGTAATCGTCATAGTCGAATCTTCACGGATTATCTCCTCCAAGAGGCGCCAACCTTGCTTATATTGATGGGTAGCATATTCAAACCAAGGCTTGCCGCACGTTGTAGATTTCTCCACAGCCTTCTCCAGGGCACCATCAACTGCAGATTCCACCGGAGATAGCATTTTACAGGGCTTGGTTTCTGTCAGTTTCGACTCAACCTTGGCCAAAAGAGCAGTTGCAGTTTCGTTGGATGCTGCTTTTAGAAGTCTAGCCACTTTGATATATGACTGACTTTGAAGTTTGTCGAAGCCATGCAAGGTGTTGACTTGCACAAGAACATCGCTCAGATTCTTTATCGCCTCGCTATAGTTTAGCTGACAGAGCTGGAGTTTCGCCTGTTGGTACAAAACATCATAGGTGACCTCCTTAAACTTTGCAGCCTCTTTCAGCCAATTGCTTGCAGTACTGATATTTCCTTGCTTGCGGGCAATCTTTGAAGCCGCTAAATACACTTTTCCGTAATAACGCGTGTCCGCTCTGGCAGGGTCCGCCCCATATTTCTGTAGAACAGCAACAATTTTCCCCCAAAGTCTGGTTTCCGGTTGATAACTGGTAGGACTCGATCCCCCTTCAATAAAACTAAACCAATCCTTCGCTTCCGCAAAAACAGCTTCTGGTGTCATACGACGAAGCTGTATATCTAGTAAACTCGACCGATTGGCAGACAGATTGTTTTTTAGCAACACTATCAATTCCGAAGAAAGTAGTGTCTCGTCAATTCCTACATCGACCGAACCATTGGTGATATGACGGCTCAATTGGTTTAGTCCTTCCAATGGTCTAGTTGCCGTTCGGTTTGGAGCCTCTACGTTCGGCAAGTTACCCTTTTCGCTTCGGGATCCTTGGGCAAATGCGGGCGAGATAAAGTCCCTTGTAACCAATTCGGTGAAAAAAAATAAGCCCGATTCCTGCAATCGGCGCAAAGAGTCGTAATCATGCAAGCTAGTGTAGAAATCTGTAACCTAGCAAAGAGTACATTATAAAAAGAATATCGTTGGCTTGATATTAGTCATACTTGAGCCTCCAATATAGACAGAAACCCAAAATCATCTCGCGACACAATGGCACGTAGAGCTTGTAAATTTTTAATGGCTTCTTCATCCCGTCCCTGAGGGAATGAGAAACAGGCAAACTGAATATTTCAATACATAACATGAATGACATTACCAGCGCGAACAAAGCAGCCACTTGAAACCACGTAGATATAGTGAAAGGTGGTTTCCCTTCATCTAACCAGGTAATGAGTAACATAGCAACTAATACTCTCCATAACGAACCGTTTTCCGATAATTCATTCGGCGCCTCGTATATCCACTGATCTTGAAAGGGGATTTTCCAGTGGCGAATCTTGCGCATAAGACGCTTATACCATGACTGGAGACCATTGATATGATCTACCATTTTCTGCCGTATGCATGCATTCACTGAGAATGCAATGAGTCACGATGCAGCAAAGTCGAAGTTTTCTTACCAAGTTCTTGCACGTAGTGGTTCGTCTCGAGAAACCAAGCGGCTGGCTCCGGAGGAACTTTTTCTTTGGTGGCGATATCGCGCTCGAAAAGCATCTAAATTGCAGTCAATTTCTTTCGCATTTGCTTTCATTGATAAAATGCTACCTGCAAGATATTCCGAATCAGCAAGTGATCGTTGCTGACAATTCTTGCGCCTTTAATCGCTTGTGGCCGAATCCTTGCAAAGTATTCCTGACAGATTTTCTTGTTGGTCCTAAAGAATGCCAGGCTCGAGCGAGGAACTATAGCAAGCGCATTTGTTGCACAGCCTTCAGATGCGTTATAAATTTGGACCTCCAATCGATCCAAAAGCAAAAGCAGGTTCCGTAAATATTCCAAATCACTTGGGTTCCTAAACGTTGTTTAGATACATTGATACTGAATATAATCACTATTACGCTTTATGTTGATCGGCATGTGAAGAGGTTAGAGCAGATAACGCACGTTCAAATGCAGCAAAAGTCTACATAAAGCAGAACCCCAGTTCAGTAACCAAACGCTCTAGAAAGGTTGTACCTGTTGTGGTCCCCCAAAAGGCGTCCTCAATCGCGCCAACATACAATAACGTGCACACTCCCACATAGCCCAGTAGCTAAGTAAAGAAGCTGAAAGACCAATTTTACGATTAAGGAAGCCTAGATGTAATGGTTAAACTAAACTGGCTCGAATATTTATAAGTTGGTACTCGGATACCATACGTTCATCCTTATCCTCAAATATCCCGGCTGTTTTAACGTTGCGGAGCGTATCACATTGAGAAAATAGTCGTTGGGCCCACCCTAACTGATCATTTTGATCTGACAAGGTCGACGGTTGCTGATTGTCTGTTGATGGTGTAATCAGATATTCTGACATACCCAGATGTCTCATGACTATCTCGTAGTGAACGGGACGGAAAGTGCCAGTATGAGGAGTTGACATGATATTGCGCTGCATAAAACAGCAACAGGTAACATTAATACAATTATCCCGGCTAACGCTTAACAACTCGCGTACCTGGACTACTACTTCTGTCGTATCCAAAGAAATTCGAGCTTCGGCAAGCGCAAACGGATTTAAAACAGTTAATAATTTCATACTGGTCTCTTGTATTGTCAAGCAAGGGCTTTGGATACTAAGATGAAAACAATCAGGAGAACTGCTATTACGATTTCTTTTTTCTTACCCCTTCTGAGCTTGAATTACGACTAAATCCGTGATTTCTGCTGTATCAAACTTTTGGCAGTATTGATATGCTAACAGTATCATAGTTTCTTTCACATCGTTATTTCTTTCATCGTCTGTAGAAAATGTAAATAGTGTTTAGTATAATCAGCGACCAAACGTTAAATTTCTTTTGACATACCGATAGCGTTCAAGATCCCTACGGCAATATTTTGCAAAGGAACCATTATGACTTCATTGTTCGTCATGGATGTCGCTCTGTTTAATGCAATATCTGCAAGCGAACATAAAATCTGGCGCGATCTAAGATTTATGTGTGCCCATACGCCCATCGTATCCTCCAGCAGACATTCAAGTAGGCCCAAGTCGTCCACATCACTTAACGAAAAATTGCCACTAATGCAGCCCATGTTAATAGAGTCGCTTGGCCTTCTGCTTTATACCTTGCCCAGAAGTCTTTCAAGATTTGCAATATCGCGTCGAATGTATCACTACATCTACAATACCATGCTCCGCATAATACTTGGAAAACAGTCAAAATAGCAGGCTTGTTTAATTCGCGGCATGCAGCCCCCATATCCAGCAAGATGTAGCTATAAAATACGGTATCCAGCACGGCACTTGTAACATCCAGTCTGGAGAGTGCAGTGACACGCGATGCTGATCCATCGCCAAAATTTTTCATCATGATCTCGCTTGTACATACGGCTGCTGTCATTCTACGGAATTCCACTGTATTTGGGTTAATCGCGTATGCTGCTCTCACAGTGGCAAGGACCTTTGCCAGGTGATCTGATAGCTTTCTTAGGATGCTTGACTTTGTATCAACGTTCTGACACAGCCTGACAAGTACTCGTAGAAGCACAAGAACACTAGCGTTCAGCTGCTTATTTTCTCTATATTCCCGTCGAAATCGGTATAAAGGCGATGAGTCTGGATCCAACAACGCATGGATCAAAGAATCCTCCGTGTTTTGTGCCCAAGCATCAATTAACTACAAGCAGTACTAAGTTTCCGTTGAAAAGCCTGATAACAAGAAAATCTACCTTCATTAAGATTTCTAGGAAATTGTTGACATCAGATAACTCAAGGTGGTTTGACAGCTGTGCAGCATAATATTCGTACACGTTCGATTGAGCTCGTTGGAAAGCGTATGGCCTGATAGACGTTAATCGCATCATGACCTTGTTGGCTATCGTTTTTGTTGGCGATAAGTAACAGGTTGTACAGGGTCTAATGCTTACATCTGTCAATCCAAAGTTGATCTGTACAGATTCTGAGAGAATCCCGAAGGAAATCCAACGTCATGGGACATAGTTGCTCTAACGCAGATCCAATAACACGTTGTTCCTCATAGGTATCAAAGTTGTGTAGTAGCGGAATAACAGCCTCAAGTATCGCATAGAAACAGCTGATATGAAGACCGAAAATTGGTATAAACAAAATTTACGATTATCCCCCTTTTTTTTACCTAAATAGATTGATACAAACTTCCCATTTCTGATTGTTTCGTAGATTCGGTTTCTGTTCTGCGTTGCTTGACAATATGTTCTTAACGATACCGTGCATGTCACTCAAGAAATGGTGTAATAGTTCAAATGCGAACGGTAGTTTGTGCTTCCAAAAAGGATGAAATCTTTTGTATGCCTCTATTCAGCCATAGAGTAAATATAACAGAAGTTTCTCTTTCGTTATCAACCTACCTATCATTGGGGCTCTCATACCCTCATTTAAACTTGCATCAATGTGCCATCCCACTAATAGATCAATAATATCCTTATGACATATTTTATTTTAGCTAGAGAAAAAGAAAGCATTCTTTTGCACGACTCACCTGAAATCGAGTAGCGAATGCGTCTGAGCAAATATCTGTCAAAGTATCAAGCACATTAAGAATATCGGGGATATATTCCGCTGAATCCATCGCATCCAAAAACATAATTAAGCTGTTAACAATGTATGAGGAGACTTCATGGATTTCACGCATATTGAACGAATCTCTTGATGCATCCGCCAAGATCTGATATCACATTAATAATGCATACCTTGCAGCAGAAAGAAAAACAAAACGCAATTACCTGGCGAAGTGTACGTAATAACCACAGTTTTAATTCGCAATCTTGATTACGTTCGGCTGCATTCTTATCTTCGTTAATCCATTGACATAGATATTCAAATAACCAGGCAAGGAGGTATCCAAGATTACTGGTACATGCGAGTCCTGCGACCGCTTTCGTCATGCCTTGCTTAAAGGGCCGCGGCACTTTCAGGTTTTTAAAAATCGACACAAGCGTAGAGCTTCCAGTGAAGCCGTAAAGACAAGTCTCCAAAAGTTGCATCTGCTCCTGCCGAACAGCAGCTGTAAGTTCTGCTCCGTTGACGGACGCGCGTAGTTCGTCGATCTGCTTCGCAAGTTGGTTTGCGCATGCTGTCCGTCGAGAATAGGATGGGTCTTCTTCATCCGCTAATATTCGTCGGAGGAGATGTAATGAACGTTGCTCTTCTAAACGGTTGCACGGCAGCAGAAATTATTGTCAGTGCTCGTTGTCGAAATTTGTTGGAATTGTAACTTATTCACCTGTCCCTGCATTGCCCGAATGCATTCGTGAAGAACTTCCGCGGTTATCACGTATTACGTTTCGCTGCGATCCTCGACCAAGAGCATTTCCTGTTCCGGCTTTCCTCGAGCTCATTTATTCAATGAGGTTTAAAGCCGCTGTCTTTTCTAAACTTAGTCCTGCGCCCTAGCTGGGAAATTGGGCTTTGGGCACGCATCGAAAGCAGTCATCTCGGACTGGCACCATCCAACAATAAGCTCGTGGAACATGAGAAGTTTAATGCCATTGTTTGTTTCTTACATCGACAAAGCGAATTGAAATTGGTAATATCTAGAATAGAAAAAGAGAAATCAAAGCAAGTTACGAACGTAGTATAGCAGGCCGTAAGATGACATCGATAGCGTGTAGGGAAGAATAGACCAATCCTAAATGTTCGTTCCTGTGGATCTTGCAGTCTCTCAATGATCCTATTTATTCTTGGTATAGATTTTAAGAATTATAAAAGAGTGTGTATCATTTACGCAGGATAATGGATTCTTATCGTTTCTGGCACGATCCACTGTGCGGAAAAGACAACGTATGTGAAAGCGAAAGTTTATGCAAATTATAGAGATATCTTTAGCTTAATAGTATCCTCGATCGTCTTCAGAATCTTCATCATCACTGCTGAGTGCGGCAGTGGCTTTAGAGCTGTAGATGGACTTTTTGCGCCCATCGTCCCCTTTCTCCCTGCTTTCTTCCTCGGGAGGAACGGCGCCATACTGAGCAAGCTGTGTGCGAAGACCTAATTTTTTTTTTGTTTGTTCACTTCTAAACTCTCCTTGATACCTTGGGTACAACCCAACTATATATAACTTACTTTGAACTGTCATGTTCATACCGCCAAACTGGACAGCACCCACCAGATTTGCTTTTAAGTCACCTTCTCCGTACACCAGCAACGTTGGTACATTGCGATCCGGGTAGTTAGGAATGCATTGATCACTGACAATTTTTAAAAACTTGGTGGATTTGAACTGTTGAGCAAGATCGGCCAGATGTCGATTCATTAATTTACATGCAGGGATACTAAGAAAAAGAGAACGGGTGCAACGGCATCAGTAAGCGTTTCGCTTTTCATTCTCACGCAGAATAAGAATGAATAGCTTTTTGTCTTACTAGTCTTTGAACAAATGAACAACGACATAGCACTCTTTGCTTGCCTCAGTCACTTCCTTAACAAAATCTGGCTTCGATATTTGTGTCAGATCACCATATTTCTCTTTGGATGCAGCCGCTTTCATTTCTTCTAGTCGTTTTTGTCTGATAGTCCAGACTGAGTTTGTCATCTCGATTGTCGATCTTATAGTACCTATATTCCAATAGAATGCGATCATCTTCTAAATCCTCCAATTCATCGAGTTCGTCCAAGTTTTTGTTGTCTAAAGACTCCATTTCTTGTCTTCGAGCCAATAACGCCTCAGTGTACATGTCATCGATTTCATCTTTTGTTTTCTCATCTTTTGGCGGAAGGATACCTCGAGCACGAAGAATATCGTTCCTAAATGCAAGATTATTGCCAGGGCATCGATCAACAAGACTACCATTCGGTATCAGCGTTCGGATCGTCCATGCTTGTCAAAAGTCGTTCTCGCTATTGATGAGCCGCGAAAAAGGGAAGTTTGCCCTGGCTGAGAGTGAATCTTGCACAAGGGATAGTGACGCTGATGCAAGCAGTTTATCTGCTTCATTACCAGGACGACAAGCAAATCCTTTGCCAGAACACGGAAAAAAGCTAAATGCTTTTTAATTCTTGTTTTTACCATTTGATGATCTTTTCTAACATTCACTGCATTTTTCGGTAAAATACATCAAGAAGAAAATGGACAACATACAATCTGCAGTAGCGCAGTTATGCCATTCAAAAGAAATACTCAAATGCTTCTTTGTGCAAGTGAATATCACGTAAATGTCAGCGTTTTCTCCTCAATTTAGACGGTCTGGAATGTATGGTAACCTGGTACGTCAACGATGGTTTCTGGGATATCCACTTCTTGACAATCATCGTCTGGTACACCACTCTCGTGCACCAGTACAGCAAAGTCAGTTTGATGTTCCAAAGCAACCATTGGATGATGCCACATTGCTTGACGGTAGTTGACACCTTGTGTGGAGCTGGCAATAAATGCCTTTATGGTAGACATATCTGGTCTATCGTCCTCTCCATTTTGTGCCACAATGACAAGATACCCTCTGGTGTGCTTATCCGTCATTGGGACAAAAAATTGGCTCGAGTAAGGATGTCTTTCCAATAACTTGGCAATAAAAGGCAAATCAGCGGTTGGCCGGCATCGAAAAACGCACATATTGGCAACTCCCTTGTTGTTAGGGAAAAGATTTGCTATTGAAGCTACATGATGGTATTTCTGGGCTGTCCCTTGGTTGGCACCTGTGACATTGCTGGATGTTGCTTCAATAACATCACCGTACGGAGCAAAACCTTCTCTTGTTAGCGGTTCAGCTATGATTCTATTTTTCGTGAAGATAGGTAAACTGATAGGCAATGAAGGAAGGATAGCGCTGGTCAGGAGACCCCACAATCGGACGCGTTTAAGTCCACCGTCCGGGTAGATAGACAGTTTTGCATGTGTCCACGGCTTATCAGCGACCAAAGGGTCAAAGTAGAAGAGACCATGAGGTCCGAGCGATGTACGTTCCAATAACGTGATCCACTTGGCGGAGTCATCCGGGACCTCATTTTCCGTGTCCGTAGCCTGAAGCAGGATTGCGCTTGGATAGTTCCCCTTGAAATGCGATGTGTCAATCTCGATCTTCAATATATGACCACGATGCCCAAGACGGATGATTGCATGGTCGACATGTTCTGGGTTGTGCGATCGTGAAGTTTGCCAACCATCGCTCATGGTTTGGCCTCGGCCTGGCAATAAAAGATTGCTTGCCGGAGAGTAATGCTCATCCGTTGCCTCGACCACTCGAGCGCCGTTTCCAATAGAAGCAAGGTCAAACACCTGTCTATCGTGCATAGGATGAGGTTAGTATATCATTGGTCGAAAGCAAGACGTACGAGATATCCTTTGGCCAAGCTGGACTGACGCGACCGAGAATACGAAAACGGGATATGCCACCATCAGGGATATTGTTAATGCGAACATGACTATAAGTTTTCTCGCTCTCAGGGAGGACAAAGACATTATGACTATCGGGAAGAATTTCGATTTGCGGTAAAATTTCCGTCCATTCCATTCGGGGATCCTGGACGTTACCGTGAGGACAAAAAGTTGCTTCTGCTGATACAGCGAATGGCTGATCTTGCGTGAAGAACTGGGTGTCTATATCGAGACAAGAGATAGATCCAGGGAAGCCGAGCTTAAGGATACACCTATGCTAGAAGTTTAAGCTTCAGGACCTGAATCTGGTACCTGATTGAACAACTAACCAATCGTGGGATGCGTTGTGTCGTCTGGTTTCCCAGCCATCTGCATCAGTGGAAGGTTTCGGGGGTAAAGAATTGATCATATTACTAGCGGATCCAAAGCATTCGTCCGAAGTGGCGAGGATACACGTTCCAACTGCCGCGCTTGCTAGGTCTGAAACGAGAAAGGGTGTCAAAGACAGAGTGAATGGATATAAGCATTTTACCAATGTATTTAACATATTCTGACTCTAAAAACTCGTTATAACTGATGCGTCTGTGCGTCATCGTCGTTGAAAGGTAGGAAAAAGGGGAAAAAGTGAAGGGCATGGTTCGTTTGGTTAATTTAACCTCATACAGTCACATCAGCTCCCATAAAAGGCTCCTTATGCAAGTCGGACTTTATACAAAGTGGGTATCTTTTGGCCCTCGAGAATACCCAAGTTGAACTGGGCTGCGTTTGAAATGCAGGGAGTTGATGGAACCAAATCCATCTTGCCTGCTAATGGAAAATCATAAACGCCGATATAGTTATCTGAAATGCATACATTTTGACAACATGCTATGAGGAGGCGTTCATCAAAATATAAATGATTATACTCTATCGACGTTAAAAGTGTTTCCATAAGCTACCCAAGATTCTTCTTAAAAAAAGTCTCAACGAACAATCTCCAAGCAATCCCGAAGCACCTGCTCAGGAAAATAAGTCTATGAATGGAAAAGTTTTTGCTAGTCCACCCACACCACGCTTGATCCGGTTGATCTGACTTCATCAATGAACTGAGAGCAGGCGAATCAGCTTGTAACGCTTTAGTCATATATGAGAAAAGGAAACGCAATATGCGCGAGACTCAATATGAAATTATTATTTATCCCTATAAAAACCATTGTTCTTCTACACTAAGAACATTGGTCTTAGAAAGCCAAAATACTGTTAAGAAATGTGTCTCTGGAGAACTTCAACCAATCGTACACGTATTGTCTACAGTTCAACAATTTCGAAATTCACCTCTTGATTTTCCAGTCTTGAAGCTTTCAAACGTTTGACGTCGTTCCTGTTGTTGTTCTTGCTCTTTCCGATTTCGTTGATTGGCTTGCTCTTGTACGTATTGATGTACTTTCTGTCGTATATATTGTCGCACTTGCTGTCGTGCTTGTTGTAACGCCTGTTCCTTTTTGTTGTCCTTCCAGCAGTTGTTCTTGTTTTTGCTGTTGCAGCTGCTGCTGTAGGCGGCGTACCCACTGTGGCGGTTGACGTCTGCGCCGCTAACAGAAAATTCATTTACTAATCATGCCAAAGGATTAACATATGCGCTATTGCGAATAGCTTACCTGTTGGTTACGATTACTACTGCCCCGGTCGCAAAACTTACCGCCGCAACATTCAACTTGACGGACATGAGCTTTAACCTGCCAGACATCGCCTTGAAATTGAAAATTACTGCCTTGAACTATAGTTTGAAAGCCATCATGATAGAATATCATAGTCTTGACATTGTCAAAGCGAATAATCATTGTAGGAATTGGTGTCCAAGTCGTAAGCTTTGCAAACTCTTCATCTTCGTTTACCCTGTTTATATATCCTCCTAGGGGAAAATCAATCAAACCTCGCGTCAATTTCATTGTGACAGAGTAATACACTGATCCCCTTTTCTTGTCGCGGACAGGACGCACTAATGATAAATTATCTAATGGGACCGTAGCTAGAAACCGTATCACTCTTTCAGTTTTCCTTTGCTTCTTTTCTCCTTTATGCTGAATGTAGTAAATTTTCTTATTTTGGGTTAGATAGTCAGAAACATGTTGATTAGAATCAATCAGTTCTTTGATGAAGAACAATCATCAACGACAGATATGCTCATAAGCATCGTTACATGTATGGAAAACAAAGAAGAACACTTTCACAATCAAACATTAACAAATCTAAAGTTTACCGCTTTATGATTCAGTAATCATGAAAAGAGTAAAAAGAAGTAGCGCAGTTTTCCTTCGCCTTCAACGTTAGATTAAAAGCGAGATTCGAACTATTCATTCAACATTAGCAATTAATTCTGCTAAACACTTATAAGCGGTTTGGTAATGCAGGATACGCTTCTAAGATGCTATGTTGCAATATATGATGCATTTAGCTTGTGACCTACAGTTGCAGAATTTTTTGTTTCAAGTTCTTGCACAAGTTGTTCGCATTTAAGCTCTAACCTTCTTCTTTTCTGCTTGGCTTAGGCAGCGTTCTTATACGTTATCAGGTTTGCTCTTCAACTTCGTTTAAAGATCTTTCTTATAATTTTTTTCTTCTATCCCTGCCAGATCTAGTCTCAGCTTCCCTCTGCTTTAAAAACCTATAAACGTTCGAATGTGCCAAGTTATTTTTCAAAGTGCAGCTTTACCTTTTAGAAATATGGTACTGATATAGTCTTATAAACTACGCCATATTGCCTACCCTAGCAAGTCTCATCTTTGTGTAGCTTAGAAATTCCTAACTTTAGGATCTTTTTTGCAACGAGTCGAGTACTTTTTTTTTTTTTTTTTTTTTTTTTTTTTGGCTATGTGGTGCCGCAAATTGCTCTACAGTAGCAGCAGATCCTTAAAGAGGTGCAAGTGTATATTGCAGTCTAGTGATAATTTTGAAATGGTAAGTCATAAAAATCTGAATGTTCCAGCAAGGTAGGGAGATGCGTTTGATAATTAAATTTGCATGCTATAAGTTGTCCTCAACATCAGATGAACTACTATTGATGTTCTTTTGTGCTTGGGACATGGCATCGCACTGTTTCATTTCCCCCGCAGTAAATTAGTGTTGCGAAAAAAAAAATTTAACATGCTGTCTCAGCCTTTATCCAATCGTAGCCAATGCTAGCAGTGGTATACTCCCCTGTCGAAAGTAAAACCTAGGAAAAATGGGCCGTGATAAATCTAGTGCATCATTATTTTTATTTATTCTTATTTTGCATTTCTGAAAAGTTGAAGAAAAGGTAGTTGTCTCTGCTTTTTTTTTTCCATTTCCAGCTTCCACTGTAATGAAGGACAAAGAAGTTGATCTATAAAAATCTTTACTGATTCGTGCAATCATCTTGATTTTGTTACTTTTTCTTTTATCTTTTCCTGCAAAATAAGTAGTTCACTATCGGGAAGCAACCAATAGATTGGAGAGTGTCATGGAGCCAGAACAATGCTCGGTTATCTACATCGCTAATACCTCCGAATATCATGAATCACTAGATGTTCTTCGCTCAGTCTTCAAAGACGGTAAAATTGCGAATCTAAAGCGTCCTTTGATTCATGGTTCTTCCATATTCATCCTTTACAACCAGTTTCACTTGCGTCCAACAATCCAAGAATTGTCTCTACCCTACAGTCACGAAACACGCCAACGCTGGTCTTGTTTGATATCGACAACCACAACCACACCACTCATCCAAACCTTGAATTACTGAAAACGGTTGTCCAGATCGCACGGGAAGGATGTCTACGCAACATCGTGCCCATAGGTAAAGCCGGCAAAAATATCTTCTATTTGAACTTTATTTGCTAAGCTTAACAGTATGCTCGACAAGCGATTCCCCGGAATTCATGGTCAAATGTCTTCGATACGGAGCAGCTGATTATTTACTTAAGCCTTTGCGAGAAGACGTTGTAAAAACAATGTTTCTGGTATGTTTGACTCGAAAGAGAAGGTTTTCTTTCTTAAAGAGCGGAATTTGGGACGAAATGTAGAACGCGTACCGTTACCAAGTAGGCCAGCAACAACAACAACAGCAGCAAGCCAAACAAGGTACTTCTGGAAGTGCACTCAGGCGAGCAAGCCAAGCGACTGGAGAAATGTGGGCCCATTTTCAAGACAGAATAAAAGCTGTTTTCTCTAAAGAAAATAACTGGTACGGGCATATCTTCGCCCTTCACAATTGGCTAAGCACAGAAACTTAGGTTATCGCAAACGGTAGTTGACTACTATGCACCGCTTCCTTCCATACGACGCTCTTCTATGTCATCCGTGCCCAGGTAAATCCAGAAAAAAGAGAGAGAAAGGAAACGGATTTCTATGTGCGAGAGAATATCTATATATACTCATGGATGTGACATTAGTGATCGAATACGTAGCTTACGGGAAGAAATATGCAGCTGGGATTTCCGGCCGCTGGAATTAGATGATAAGAATCTGATCCAATGTGTCTATATGATCTTTGAACAAGTCCTCAGCCTACCTGGCTTGGAATCGTTTTGTATATCCGGTGGTAGGAACAAAGGCGCCTACCTTGCTAAAAAAGTTTAATCACCTTTGCTTCTAGATAATATGTACAATTTTATTCTCGACATTTTCAACGCTTACCACAATACCAATCCATATCATAACTTTAGACATGCAGTGGATGTATTGCAAGCGACATACTACATGCTATGCATGAGCGGGTCACTTATACCCATGAACAAGACAGCGAAAGCTTCGGGCGAGATCCTGTCACCATCGGCGCCATCCAAAGATATTCACGAATTGTTGCGTCCAATCGATATATTGGCTCTATTGATGGCCAGCATAGGCCACGATATCGGTCATCCAGGTGTGAACAACATGTTCATGGTAAGACAGGAAGATTCCCTCGGGTCACCCTATCCTAATGTAATTCTTTTGTTTTATTTCCTTGACCATATAGATTAACACATCCACACCACTGGCCATTTTATACAATGACCGGTCGGTTTTAGAAAGCTTTCATTCCATGGCTTTTTTCCACCTATTCCACAAAAATTGTCTTGATTACATGAAAGACTTTCACCAGCATCCACATTATGGAGGTAAGCCAAAAATAAGAAAAAGAAAGAAGGAGCTTTACAATTCAAAATTCAAGTAAAAATGTAAACCTTGTAAAGCATTTCGTCAGACAGTTGTCCATTGCATCTTGGCGACGGATATGGGATTGCATAGTGATTATGTGAACAAAATCAAGGAACAAGCGGAGCAGATACGTGAGAATACATTAGACCTTGAAGACCCAGCTGTCTGCGAAAGGCATCGACTGACACTATGCACTGCGCTGATTAAATGCGCAGATATCAGCAACGTGGTAGGTTGCATGGACAGATAAAACAAAGGATGAGCTGATTGATATGCTCTTTCTGCGCAGGCTCGACCTTTTGCATCAGCAAAGAAATGGGCACAGACTTTAGCAGAAGAGTTCTTTAAACAAGGCGATCTTGAAAAGGAATTAGGCATGCCAGTATCAGCCATTAATGAGCGGGGGAAGGTGCCGTTGGAAGATTTCCAATTGACATTTATGCGACAAATGGCCTTGGATCTCTATGAATCTGTCCAAACCATTCTTCCCGGTAATGACTCAATCCTTTCTAAAGTGCAATTTAGCACTTGTTTTCTCTATTGCCAATGCTTAACAAGGTCTTTTTTTTTTTTTTTTTTTTTTACCCTTTAGAGCTGGCCTTCTGTGTAGATTATGTGGACGACAATATTAGGATATGGGAATCCTTTAAGAACCGGACCCGTGACTCCGGCATCAGCGACTTACATTCATCAGAGCATGAGCGCAGTACGCAAGTGTATACGCATTCGCCACTGTTTAAACGTGCAACGCATGGTCAGCAAATAGATCATTACCGAAAAGGATACTCTTTCTAATCTCCCTTTGTGTTTGCTAGACTATGACCATGAACACGATAGGCGCCGGTCATCTTTGGCAAGGCAAGGTGAAGCTGGTTATGAGATACGAAATTTGACCGGTCCCCCCCTAAAAACGAGACCATCCAGTCAAAAGCGGTTCAAGCTGTTCCGTTGCAGATCCCATTCATCATCCTCCTATGAAGATAGTAGCAGGGGTTGGCAAGATGTCTCTTCTACACGCCGATGTATCATCCAATAGCACCACCTATATTTTTAATCTAGAAAAAGAAATGATATGGCTGTTTTTGATTTGGTTATTCATATGGGAAAGGGTATGCTTTGTTAAGTGCATGGGCAATGTGACAGGAAAGCATAACTTTTTTTTCTCTTTGTCAGTGATTCATTACATAGCGTTACACACACAAAGTTTTTAACTACGCAGTACTTGCTCATGCGAAGACAAATCAAATCCTTCGTGCAAAAGAGCCGATAAAGAACCAGTAAAAAAAAAGAAGACTGAATGCAGATAGCTTGATCGTCGTCTGTGTATGGAAGGGGATGTGACGCGGAGACCTGCGCAACCTTTTTTCTTTTTTAGGTACAAAAGGGTTGATCTGGATGTTGAATGAGGATACATACTTCACTTCCTTCCATCTTCCTTGAGCCCCACCATGAAGGGTGTTTCTCCATCATGCATTCCTGCAACAACAATAACTATTCTTTCTAACGTAAGTAAGCTTATCTTCCTTATTCTCCATTTCCATATTGAAACATGGCGAATCCAACAGACAGGGATCCTAGTGACATGTGCCACCGCATTGACCAATATTTATCTTCGATCCTTCCATGTTGCCTATTTCACAGTGGGAGCTGTTCTTTCGGTCCTGCTCACGAAGCTATTGAAACGCTTGTTCCGGCAGCCTCGTCCTACTGTTTCCACAAAACATGGAAGAAGCCATGGGATGCCCTCGTCTCATTCGCAAGCAGTGGCTTTCTTCTCAACCTACATTCACTGTGCGCTCACGTCGTCACCCACCACTTTGTCTCCAGTAGCATGTGTCTTCGTTGCCTTTTGTCATATATTTGCCGTTGCAGTGATCTGGTCGCGTGTATGGCTAGGACATCATACCCTGCCACAGGTAACTGTGGGTGCTCTCCTTGGATTTGCAACGGGCTATGGATGGTTTTTGTTATGGGAATTCTGGGTGTCCGAATACAGAGCATTATATGGAGATGATGTCCTCGAGTACGCGATCCTGTTCTCACAATATGCGCGGGGTCGCCTACTCACTTAAACTCATACACTCTCCATCTAAGTATCCCATTGTCATTGAGTACTTACCCCACGGGTATCTTTGTATCAAAAACATGTAATACCACCACTTTTTTTTAGCTTCATTGACCCTTTGTTTTTCCGTTTATAAGTATAATAGAATTGAAATATATTTCTTTTTGTGTTGCATCACATGAGGCAAAAGCACAGGACAACAGCAAAATTGAAAAGTATCTGATATCCAAAAACAGTTGGGACATCGATCAAGCCTAGTTGTCCACGAAAAAGGGCTCCAAAATGGACATACAGAATAATTTATAGTACAAAAAGATGAATCAATATTTGACATAGTCAATGATTGTTGATGAGATTATTTACATGTTCTATGATTTTGGTCAATGCAGTATTAGACTCTATGCAATGATTATGTTGATTCATGCAGGTATCCAATAAAAAGTATAAGACGTTACGATCATAGGGGTTCCTGTCCCATAAAAAACCAAATCTTAGTCTGTTTTCCATATTTCTTAATGGCTTACCTTTGAGCAGGACAATACGTTACTGTCAAGGTGATACTAGGATTGCTGGCCATTTCATCAATCTATCATGGTCCGTAAGCTACAATGCATCCGTACGTAAGAAATCTTTCTACCATTGAAATCAAATCCTTGTCATTCCATGGTAATAATGTTAGTAATGCGTATATCATGCAGACGGCAACAATAACGTTTCCATTGAATACATCACGCCATGTGCTTGAAAACAAACTGACCAGTTCCTTTGGGTCTCTGTTCCGACAACCTGCGAAAAAAGTGTTGAGCGCAAATAGGCCTAAAAAGGTATAAACAATGGCTATTACTTTTCAGTGCTTGCAGCCAACTCTCAAAGTCAGCAATAGCTTCTGCAGTCCGTCTATCTTCAGATGGACAAATCAACCAGCCAAGGTATGATAAGATGTGATCCATCTAAATAGAGAAAAAAAATAAATTCCAAGTCCCTTCCCTCCATTTCTTTTTTCTCTTATTTACGTCATAGACCCACTTGTCTTGTGAAAGACACCAATGCACCAGAAAGAAGGTGCATTTTTGAACAAAATCTGGGAAAAGGAGTGCTGCTAACCAGGCTTCATTCCTTCGAACGTCGACACTTTGGCATGAGCCGCCGTATATATAGGAATTCAACGCGGTTTCTATTTCCTGACATCTTCCCGCAGTATCCTGATCCTCCATCTCCATGCCATACAGTAGGGACAAGGCCGTGCTTAGTGTCGAAGGGAAATACTACACTTCTTTTTAGAATACAAAGGTATTGACGAAAAGAAGTACATACGTTGTAAATGAGGGTCTTTTCAGTGCCGTCCAAGTTTTTGTGCAGTTCCACTTGTACCAAGTGAAAAACATTGTACCATACACGTAGGATTCGCCAATCGCCAATTGATATGAGCCATTGAGCTACTAGTCGGAAGGATTTGTAAAATACAACCGGTTCCTTAAGAAACCCTTGAATCAGTTTTCTTTCCTTCATAAGATGCTGCAGCTGCTCTGAAGAAGACCACGTTGAGCTAGTAGCGAACTCTTTCAAAAAGGCCACAAGCTCAATCGTTATGACACTATCAAACAAAATCCACAAACTTTGGGCAAGGACAAAGTCAGTGGTAGACTTTCTCCTATCCTTCTGCACTCACTTGGTCTGAACCCACAGCGGCCATTTCATGTATTTTTTCCATAATCCATCAGTGCCCTCATCATGAGGCTGTTGCAATAAGCAACGTTCAAATCGATCGGAAAAGGGTGATAGCGTCTTTATGTCCAAATACATAGCTTGATTTTCATCGATTTCTCCTTCTATTCGAGCTTTCCCGTAGAATTCGCTTTTGATGCCATTCAGCAACTGTACACCGCCAGTGACCAACTTTTCGATCAATTCAGTAGCATTCGCTTCATGCATAAACATCATGCTACGATCTATCAAACATCGAAGCGTCTGTACCTGCAGGATATGTATTATAACATTCAATGACATTAATTAATCATGTACGGGTTCGGTGATTTGCATAAGAGTTTTTTTTTTTTTGACTCACATTCAATGTACCCTTCTGTAACCGTAGATCAATCATCGCTATGACATGGTTGATCTGCTCTACAGTCCATTTTTCGTTTGCAACGTTCTGCATGTCTTTCAATGATTCTTTGGATTCCCTTTTTGCCGCATAGATCAATCGTCGAAGACGATTCACGCACCAAATCGTTGATCTGTTGGTTGTCACAAAAAAAAAGTTAGTAAAACACGTCGATCAAAAGTCCCAATCTTTAACATTTCACCTTGCTTGTTTATCTGTTGCTTGATCAATCGATGCTTCAAACTTGCTATACTCTAGCAAACAGCAGACAAGCATACGTGCTATCTCTCGACGATAACCAATAAAAGGATGAATCTTTGGTTCGCTTTAAACGTCAGCTCGCACTATGGATCCTGCAACGCTTTTCTTTTATGATTACCGATGCCGCAGTTAAAAGAGGACCAACATGAGGATATATTAATGCGCATTCTTGTTCTGTCTGGCATTGTTGTAATAACTGCAAGAGAGAGGTCGGTTGGGTTTTTTTAGCTCATGCGTTCCACTGGGTCACTTCCTGGGGTCGTGTCACCTGCAGCAGTTCAGTCAGAAAGTGGAGCATGAAGATCTCGTCGTCAAGTATCTCTGTTATGTCGCAGCGGCTGTTGTTTTCTAGCTCATGGTCGTGTTGCGATCGTCTAACGATTCGCTCGAATCGATCCCAATCCATGAGCTGAACCTGCGCTCTTCAGTAAAAGACCTTGGTCTCGATGGGAGATGGGGGATTTAGACAAAATTGACTTCCCGACCTCCAAAATCCTCCTCGGCGATGAGCTGTGTGTCACAGGGAGTCAGAACATCTTTACTTGGAAAATTAATTGTAAAGAAAGTGCTCAAAACCATATATAGCAGGCTTTTGCATGTATTTGCTATCGTCCGCAAAGAACTTGCCTTAGCCAAAAGAATAACTTTTGCTTACTAGGAATGCAAATGGCATACGCGAACTCAGTAAAGGCAAGAATAATCATGATCCCCACTTCTATTATCTCTTACAGAAAAGCAGTTGTTTAAGCAAGACACCACAGCATTGGATATCAGTACGAAGAAAATACGGTTTAGCGTCCACTGGATGACCAAGATCACGCAAATAAAATGATGCTTCCCAGTAACCCGGCTACTCATGACGCCCATCTGTTTATCGTAAGGCAAACTTGCCCCGTTTCATGGACACAAAAATTTATTTAGAGAGTAGCGTAGAATAGCATTCAATAAAGCAGTACACATATTGCACTTCTCAATATGTTCTAAGAAGCCATATTAGATTTGATCCGTCTTGAACAGTTACTTAAAACTGTTCTGCTGCGTGGCGGCGGGGCGTCTCCCGTATACACCGCACTGGCGTCTTTGTATCTTAAGATGCATGTACTGTGGAACGTGCATATTGTCTCCATGCGGGTGCTGCCATGCCATCGTCCGAATCTCGCTTATTCGATCGATTGCTTTTCTCCGGCTCTTTCTTGTCTAAATTATGGAGGGCTGCTCCGTTTGTCGCATTCCGATGGATCTCGGTGTCTACGGGATGATGCATGAGCTAAACTTTCCACTAAGAAAGCTACTTACGGGAAATTGTATTTATGGATTGCTTGTTTTCAGTCGCGGCGAGAACGGTGCCTGCATCATTCTCAATCGTCACGGTCTCAGAAGGGACGCGAGATGGCATGCGTTCTACAGCGTCAGCTCCCAATGCCGACTTCTTGTCACTGTCGGTATTTACATTGCTTGGACGATCATTCACGTATGGCATGGCAGTAGAATCGGGCTTTGCTTGAGCGTTGGATATCGCTCCACTATGGGTGGTATATTGCCGCCATGCTGCTGCCGCCATGCCATCATCATTCTGTCGATCTTTCTGTAGTTGCTTTCTCCAGTCCATCTTTGGTCGCTGAGTCGTTGTATGTATTGAACCATCAGCTATTACTGCAGATGGTAACACATTTGAAGTACCCAAATCAACGTGTGGCATCTTTGCTGTTGAAGTAGACTGTTGCCAAGCATATGTAACCGATCTTTCACCGGTGCTGCCCGTAGTTTGGAACTCATCATGCCATCCCGATCGATGAACTTGTTTTTCATACGTTGATGTCAACGTATCAGCGTGATGATCTGACTCTGCTCGCATAAAATCAGGTACTATTGCTTCTCGCTGATCATCAGTGGCGGGTGCCGCCGCATTTTCGGTGTCGGATCCGATATTAACTGAGGTAAGTATTTCATTCTCGCCTTGATATCCAGTATGGTCCGTAGCCTCTCCGGTATCTGTTTTCAAGCGTTGATTCACCTCAATTTGTACTTTCGGAGTAGACGATCTCTTTTCAAATGCGCTTGCTAGATCAACATCAGCATCAGACTGACTATCTGACTTGTTATTTGTCGAACTTTCAGATGATATTTCGTTGGGTTTCCCTGTATCAAACGATAGTTCACTCGATTGGTCCAGATTAGCCAATGCTGATGGTTTCCCTATTAAGGTATCAGCCTCTTTTGTACGATCAAACTGTCTAAAGGTCATCACCTGATATACCAGTTTTCATAACTCCCAAGTGTCGAGAGACGGCTGTTTTGAGATCGATCTTGGGTCGTACAGGCGCTCTCCTCCTGCCAACAGCGGTATCTTTTGGTTTGTTACTTAGATCGGTTTCTAACGCAGTTTGATCTTTCTCTTGGACATTTACATCTTCTGGATTCAAATCTGAATTAGCTGGTTTTATATTTGGGTGCTTCACTTCGACATCTCGATTGTTGGTTCCGTCATTTGGACCAGCAGGCGTCGTATTTGCATCTCCAGTTTTAATATCTGTACCCGTTGCTTTTGCGTTGGAATGTACGTCTTCGCCATCCTTCACACTTGTCTCATCCCTTGTCTCACTCGAATCCGATGTTTTGCTTTCCATTACTTTTGGTTCATCCATTGAATCTTCTGGTATGGTATTTGAACCCGTCTCTTTAACATCTGTTTCCTTTGTCTCATCCGCCAATTCTTCCGATTTTCGATCCGAATCCGCTGTTTGAACATGGGCTATCTCCAGTACGCTAGCTGAAGTTTCTAGCTTTGTCTCTGAATCCGTAGTTCTAATGCCCTGATTCGCTGTTTTGATATCTATATCTTCCAAATTGGACGTGCGCAAAGTCTTCGCAGAGTCAGTGGCAGGTTCAGAGCGCCTCCAACTTCGACAATTGTCGATATCAACAAGTGCATGTGGTATCACCTTGTTTTGCCGTTGTGGTTGGCGGTGCTGGCGCTCATGGCGCTCATGACTACGAACTGGTTCTCTATCACTGCTACCAGCCAATGCACTGATAGCTTGCCAAGCGAGACTGCTCCCAACCCTCCTTTGACCTCTATCTTCCTCCTGCTTCATTCGTGTAAAGCTAGTGTCTCTGAGTTTCGTTACAACTGGAGTGGTCGGCTTAAAAGAAGGCGGATTTAACAGCTCGTCTTCTTCTACCATGTCAGCCCACGATTTAGAAGGCTGGTTTGTCTTTTCCTCGCTTATGAACACATCAATGCTTGATCTTCCACTGACAACATCATGGGGAATTTCTCCTTCGGTGATTCCAGATGATGCATCTCCTGCTTCAGTTCGATTTGCTGCAATGCGACGTTCTTCTTCCTCTTCTTCTTCCTCAATCATATCTGCCCATGATTTCGACGATGTTTCCATGGGAGCACTATTTGAAACCATAGCTTCAAAATATGGAAAAAAGAGTGGTGCTCAAAGCTGGGCTGCAAGTATTTTTTATGATTAATCTTTCGAGCTCGCTCGCTGGGTCGAAAATGACCCCAGCTATATTCACTAATGCACCAATATTACTAGAAGTAGTGTGCATTCCTATTTAGCAGGAAGAAGTACCGAGCCTTGTCGCTATTCTTGTAACTTCTTTTACTGTTTTATGCGTAGCATCCAGCATCGGTAACGGCACGTTTTCAGGAAGTGTGGACCTTAAAATTGGTATCAATTAGCTGCGCATAGTTAACACTATTGCGAGCACCCTTTTGTATGCCAAAACTGGTCTATGAACGGGTGTCAGACACGCTGGCCTTTTGCTATTTTTTGAAAAACTGTTTTATTGAATGCTCTTTTACACATATCCGAACATATGTTGCTTGCAAGCAAGTGGAAGTTTGCTTAATAGGTAGTAGCAGTGCTATGCACCAGTAGAAAATATTATGAAATAGGCGCCAAGAAATGTTTAAGTTCTCTATTTTTTGCGTCCCTGACTAATTGCTAATCAATGAACCTTTGAGCAAAAGAATGTCTTGAT
The DNA here is from genome assembly GCA_000696975.1 of Apophysomyces trapeziformis B9324. Taxonomy (NCBI): domain Eukaryota; kingdom Fungi; phylum Mucoromycota; class Mucoromycetes; order Mucorales; family Mucoraceae; genus Apophysomyces; species Apophysomyces trapeziformis. The sequence goes on along the minus strand of JNDP01001275.1, from coordinate 41,367 downwards.
TCGTTGCATAAAAGCGGGAGTATTTCAACAGAAATCCTGACTCAAAGCTTGTTATGTCAAAGAAGAATTTAGAATTTGACAAGTATCCTTGTTGGGTATAGCATTGGTATCCAAAACTTTAATTTAAGTGTATAGCATTTTAGGAATTTTAGTGTGCACATCAAGCGCAAAAGTATGAAGGTTCGAGTGATAACTTCCGCTGAATATCTGTTTTCAGTATCGGTGAGCAAATACGAACTACATGGTTTGACACACGCACGAAACGGTAAAAATGTACTTTTTTTAAAGGCTGCTTTGATCAGCGTGCCTAGTCTTATTTGAATCAGTTAAAATACTACTACTTGACTAAGTTAGAAAAGACATTATGGTGAGAAAAGGGTATTCTACAAGAAGAAAGTAAAGTTTTAAGAAAAAGAGATAAAGAAGCATACGCAGAAGAAACAAATTTGTGTCTTAATTGCTCGACATGACGATGCAGAAACATAAAAAGCTTGCTTAAAATCCAGACACAAAAACTAGCTCTTGGAAACATTTGCCTTCAACTTCCACCTTCTCATCGCCCACCACAATCTCAGCTGTAGCAGTATCAAGCCATTGGTAAATGTAAGGCTTCACCACAAACGTCTGGACAAGCTTCTTGAGGAACCAAGGGATTTCTGCCAATACATCGATCTTGTCAACAAGGTTCTTAATGTCAACAAGCATGGTAATCGACACGTCCTTTGTCTCTTCATTTTCTTCTTCTGCAATAGTCTTTCCACGCCAAGTCAGCTTGATCTTTCGTGGAATATCATACTGAGTGTCGGGATCCTTTTGAAGGTCAAGCAATTCCACGTGATTGTCGACGGAGACGCAAATAAGCTTGTCGTTCAATACCAGCGAACCTTGATTAATTTCAATGGCACCGTACTGTTTGGTGGTTTGAAACTGCATCATGGACAAGGCCGTACCAGGCGCTTGGAAATTGACGAAATTCCAGTTAGACGCAATCAATTGTGGTTGCATGCCCTGAATAGCGTGAATAAACATTCCGTCCCCTTCAACCTCGTGAAGAATTTTTTCAACGATAAAGGTTCCCTTGGCTTGTGCTCGAGGCCAGAACTTGTGTGAGACAAACCCAGCAGAAGAACTTTGATCACCGCCAAGATAAGTCTTGCCCTCTCCAACCTTAAAACCACGATCAACACGAGTGAAGTCTAGAGAAACGACCAATTCGGGATGAGTAATTTGGACCTGATACGTCGTTTGCGAAGGATCCAGAGTAATACTGAAATGGTCTGTCTTGACAGAGCGACGGTCAGCCGAGAGTTCAAACTTGGACATGTTAATGTTCTTGAAGACATTGGTGTTTGTCTTTGGATTGTAGAAACGGAAAGTAAAAGAAATGGTAGGATTCCAGATACTATCCGAGTTACACTGAGAATATATCACACGACTATTTAGACTGTCATGCTCTTACCCAATATTGGAATGAATCAACTGAGCAAAGGCAAAACCACCATCTTTAGTCGTTACATAAAACACCTGGTTCTCGGTTGATGAACCGGAGGCTAATGTCCATTTCAAGTCGTTCTCATCCAGTTTACCATAGTACTGGCCGTTTTTAGCGGTGTCAGCGACGGTTTTGACAGCCTCAACTGTGGTGTTCAAGCCAGCCACATTGGAAACAGTACTTGTTATCTGGGAAACTGAGTATAAAAAGGTATGAGTATAACAGATAAGTTAAGTAGGTCATCACTACTCACACCAGGATGCCATGGTGTGAAGTAAAAGAGAAAAAAAAAAAAGAGATGACTGAAGGAAAGAAAAGTTCAGGTCGCCATTAAACAGAAAGCAGTCCTACCCAGCTTCACATAAGGAAGAACGTTCACCCGTCAAGAAAAAGTAATAAGAGAACATTGCCCCTAACTGGTCCATGTCTTGCTGGCACTGAAGTGTTGGTTCCCAACGTGGGAAGACGTCAACTACTAAATTCATAGCCTGAAGAGCATCCAAAACAGAATAGAGCGTTCTTCATTTCAGTATCCAAGAAGCTAAAGCATGCTATTCCGTTTAATGCTGATTTTCTGCAAGCGTGTTTCAATAAAAACCCCGTTTCTTCTGATGATCAACCTTCGACATCATCGCGCTTTTCCGCACGGACCTCACTTTAAGGAGTCGGTTAATAATTTAAACGGCTCGGATCGTTCGTAATGATTCTATCAAGAAAAGACTCTAATTGCGTTGTGGCCTCAATCATGTTAGTCCAAATAATCATCTTTAGTCAAGGGCTAATGTGATATTAATCACTTCCGCTTCCTTTTTATTGTCATTCACTATAAAAGTGTTTACTTGTTTTAGAAAAGGTGCTGATGGCAATCTTGTTTTAATCATCTATTGTCTCCATCTATTGAAGTAGCATTACTGTCCATTGATCCACCCTTTAACAGTGCACGGGCTGTCTGTTAGCGTTGTCTTGTGAACTGTTAATCGGTTCCGAACTTAAACCACTTCAGCAAATGATACGAACTGGACCGAATTAGATATTCTTCTCTTTGCTTTCGTTTCAAAAGAGCTGGTTATCTTTAGTTTTCTGTATGCTATTCCTCGGCGCTACAAGAGACAAACTCAGTTTCGCTGCAATTCTTTCAATAAGGAACATTGGGGTAGACGTGCTAACATGCAACAAGTCGAAGCCACTTGCCCTGTTTACTCCTCGCGTGTATCCTCTCGGGTACATGGATATGGCGTCATTCAGGACCTATGAAGCTTGAACATAGCAGCGTTGTCAAGCATTGGAAGGGTTAGGTAAGAGTTATAGCGCAAGTTGCAAGATGCAAAAGAATTTCGACACTATGGGAAAGTATTACATGACGGTGATTACGTACACTACGAGATAGAAAATCTGCACATGTCGCAGGAAAGACATATGTCATATAAGGTGCGACGTCCGTACGTCTTATATGCGACGTATATGATTTATGCGACCTATGAGACTTTTTTTGTTTTATAGTGCACAGAAGCGATGCTGATGTCTATCTTTGATTCTTCTGTTAATGATTTTTCGTTTCATGTATGCAAAAGAACAAATCTTCAAGGCAAATAAATGCTTTGTAGACTGAGTCTGTGTATTTGCAGTTTAACGAGCATGTTCTCTTTATTATGTTCGTAATCTTTCCTCTTGAAGAAGCAGAGGAAATCCTATTCCTTCAATCCACCCACTCTTGGCAGTTACCATTTCCACAAATAAACTAAGACTGGATAACATCGACGCAAACCAACTAAAACCACTGTATTATATCAAAGATTTCAGATGCCCAGGAATACTCCTGCTTACGAGGAGCTATATCTCCATACTACAGAAATATGGAAGATCAAGCCATAAACAAGTGGTTACAGTAGATGCCTTGCGTATTTGAATTTCTGAAAGTCGCAGCGGAACAACCACTAGAAAAACCTAGCGGGAATTCTTATGGATATGAAAGCATGACAATAGCTACAGAGCTAATGAATTACAAGCTGTTAAACTAGTACAACCTATTCTTACGGACTACCATGCAAATTATAACAAATCAAAACCAATGGTGCACACGAATGAACGTACTCCACCTTTTTATGAACATGTTCTAACTTGAAAGTACTTCACTGCCGTTACTGGCCTTATTTTGGTTTATATGGCATGTATTACGCAATGATGATGTGGATAGCCAGTTACTGATGCAAAACTGTTAAATAATTTAGGATTGCGAGAAGTCTCTCGGCTCTAATAAGCAACTGATGACCTACTTGCCTGGGAGCTGGACAAAATTGCCTGATGGTGTTGGGATAAGTACCAAAGACAAAGTGGAGCAAATATTAGTCGAATGTTCAGGGTAAGCAAAAAACACGATTGCTACAGATACTATGTGTCCTCAATTGCTTACGTTGTATCTATGTATAGCAATGCCGATACAGACCACGCACACAAGAGGATTGTTAAAAATTATTACAATCTACTAGCCTGCACCCCCAAATGATGGATTACCCAGCTCGCTTAGATAGAGACGTTTGACAAACGGCGCGTCATTGACCAGCAACCAGTAGGAAAGAAGATAACCTTTGTGTCAACCGGACTGCGTGGCAGCATATATTACAATATCGAACAAAGGTCCGCAGTAGTCCCAAGGGATTGGCAAGATGGGAAATACTGGATAAGGGTAATGGAGTTGCTATTGAAGTTGTAAGTAAGTCAAGCGTAAACAAGAACCAAAACAAAGGAAAATACCGTTGGAATTAACTTGTTAATCTTTGAACGTAGGAGTTGCTGCCAGGGAAACCAAATGAGGATAGCAATGTCTATACGAGACAGAAATTTGTGGATGAATACGTTGAAAGCCATGTGGATTGCACATTTATCAACGGAATTACTACCCGCAATAAAAGTTGGCGAGCTCACGTTCAGGTTACTTTAAGTAACTCCATTTTTCATACGATGTCAACCAATCATTGCCATGATCTTCTTTCAACTGGTGCCAGCTTTTAGTGCAGGAGCAGATCCATAAGTTTCTAGCACATCGTGTCTGGGTTGGATACCGAATTTTAAAGGAAACAATAGAATCAGACAAAGCTGTAGATTGTCTTTTTCTTCAAAACCTCCCCCTATCAAGACTAGTCATACGTATCCGCGGTATAGCGAATCCTCTTTTGTCCAAAAATTTGGAATTTATTTCTCAGGAAGGGCCCAAGTCCTCATTCGGAAAACATTTCATAAGATATTCGCTTTCAGTCGAAGCATGACAAAAGATAATGCATAACATGGCGCACTCGCAGCGTGCATAAGTAGCCGGAAGCTATCTGTTTCTGTCTCCCTGCCTCTCCCTCTCAGTGTTTTATTAACGAAATGTTGCCTTCACTACAATGTATCAGAAACCTCTAGATTTAGGAGATGGGAAAAATAGGTTAATAACAGAAGACAGGAAATGCACAGATACCGGCATCAAAGCCAGTATATGAAGGGGTTCAGTAAAAGTGTTCTTTTTAGCATGTCATTGGAATTAACGAAGGACATTCGGATCTTAAGGAACACCGAGCGTTTGATCCTTGAAACTTCCTGTGATGATGCTTTGGACCACAGAAGATAGCATTGCTTCTTGTTCAAAGGCCAAAAAGTCACACACACATTGGTCATTGCATACCTGCAACAAGATAAAACACAAGAAATGGAGCGATATCTTGGAATGTAGGGAAAAAAAATAGAAGAGGTTATCCTTTTTTGCTTTCAGGGCCGTCGAAGAATGTATATCAAACATTTGCCGGATAAATATTGCCAAGGTTTTATTCGTTTGTTCTAGTTGACAGTACACTCCATTGTGCTACCTTCACAAAAACAAATAAACAAACAAACGGTGTCTTTTTGGCCTTCTTGTCTCTGGGTCTCTTTCTTTCTCTTTTTCGTTCTTCCTCCCTTCATTTGGTTTATTTCGAAAAAGAAAAAGGATCGAAAACATATGTGTATATGTAGGTAACAGTATCAAAAGGAAACAAAAAGGTGTACATATCAGAAAAGTAGCCAAAGCGCCAACCTGCATAAAAACCATATCGAATGCTAGGGCCGATCTACTATTCTCGGTAACAAACAGAACGTTTCTTTTTTTGTTTGACCATCGAACTGTAATCCAGCTCATGATGCGCCCAAACAACTTTTTTTCTTTTTTCTCTTTCCGTTCTTTGCAGTATAGGGGAAAATGCATCAATTAAGACCGCATCTTCACACAAACGCTAATTTTATTATAGGTTTTTATCTACTCTCTCTATGCATCAAAGCAACATGCGATCCGGGAATTCATCGTTCAAGGACACAATGGAGCAAAAAAGTTGTTTCTTTGTGGCACCGATTGGCATCTCTTTTCCATAACGAATAAGTCGCACGCAAGTTGGCATGACATTCCGAGAAGCTGATAGGTCCGCAACTGTCAGACCAAAAGATGCAATGGACCATCGATTTAAACAAATCAAAACCTTTTTTTCTTTTGTTTATTCTCAATGTGGCTCTAGGAGAGTAAGTGACTGAAATGAGCGAGCCATAGAGAGACAGAGAGAAGCCGATTGTGTTTCATCCATTCTGTTCCATGAAACCCTGTGCTTCTTTTTTTACTTCCATGATACACACAGATATTACACCTGATCTTCCGTTCTATCTATGCTTTTTGATGTCATCTCCATTAGAGAACAGAGATACCTCTAGTTATTTATCATAGAATAGGCGTCCTTTTTTCTTTTCTCAATTTTTTTTTTCGGTCAGCCAAGAGAACTTTAGCTTAGAGTTTAGCTTTATCAGCCATTTTTTGGGTCTTCAGCCATTTTCAACTCCGTCAGCTAGCCAATTTCAGATACCGGAGCTCACCTGGTTCCATTGTTGTTGTCATCGTTCATCTCCGCTTTCTTTTTGTGCTCGGCTCAAAAAAAAAAGAGCAGCATTAGACAAAAAGTCGACAGGCGTAAAAATTCGTAGTAATTCTAGCTCACATTACTAGATATCACGCCATTCAATTTTTCAAGTCTTGTAAAAAATCTATGTCGAGACCTTGTAATTGTTTGCGCCCCTTTGAACGTTTGATAGGCTTCATTTCAAGCTCTTGCTATGAATTGTTCTTATCTAGGGGCGAAAATACCTCACATCAAAACCTTGTCCTTATCATATCGATTTAGAAGACGAATCTTGAATATATATATATATAAGGGTCGATCCATTCACCTCGAATGAAAAATGAATTCTCTTTTCTTTTTCTCTTCTCTCTGCTTATTGTTGTTTTTCCTTGCCACTATATCTATTGAATTGGATCATCACATGCTGTTCCCAGCCATAGGGATATCGTTTCTCATGTCCAATTCATTTTAGTCTTATTATTGCCAAGTCATTTGTGCCTTGTATCTTTCCTGTTTTCTTTTTTTGGGGGAGGAAGGACGATGGTCTATCCAACAGCCTATTTTTTGCTTTCTTTAAGTTCATGATACTTTCAATGGGATTTTCTGATCTAGGGTCTAAAGTTATTAAACAATGAGAGAGTTGAATCATTTCCAATTCTTACCATGCCTAAAAGGAAATAGTGAAGTTCTTTTTGCGTGTGTATCCTTGGATTCACTCTCCGAGAAATTTCAACAGCTTTTTGAACCAAACCGAAAATCAGAACGTCTTTTCTTATTGTAAAAAAAAAGAAAAAAGGATAAAGTTACTGGTCAACTCCGCTCCGAATCCTCTTGTGTTACGTCGTCCCACTGCTTGAAACGACGATCATGGCCACATTTTCCTCCAAGTCACTTGATCGAACCCCATGCACAATGACGCAAAGCCTGCCAGATGCTTTAAACCTTGCCCTTGTGTCCGACTTCATTTCCCGCATAAGCTGACAAACCTAAAGTGTTCACTCTCTTTATCTATGTCTCTATGCGCCATGTCCATCTCACCTTAAGATCTCTTGCTTGTTTTCTACCATTAGTACGCTATCTTAATCTTATAGAAGATCCATTGGTTATATACCAGAGTCAAGTCATAGAAATCAGGATGAATTGGAAACATTTTATTCATTACACTTGCCTTATCACCTGATAATGCGCAGAAGAAAAAAAAAGGGGAAAAAGTTCACAATGAAAGGGAATCATCCATTATCACGATGGTGTGTCCCAATATTTTCTCTCTCTATCACTTACTCTCACAGAGATAACCAAAGTATACACTCGATGTACACTTTTTTTTGCAATCATTCATGGAAAAAAAAGGATGTTGTAAAAGCACAACAAAGAAAAAGGAGAGTGTAAGAGCAAATGATGTAACCCAAGGTCATCTGCATTGTTTTCTCACACATTTCTCTCTATGTCTCTCTATTTTCTCTCTATCGCTGTTTCTCTTTTTCTCTCTATCAGCTGCACCTGATGCATGTAGCTTATTTTATCCTATGCTTCAAAGGGAGAAGGCTATACGGCTACATGAAACATTGATGCATGAAATCCAAGTCGACACACACAGTACTTTAAACCTTTTTTTTGGTTGCCAATTAGCCCAACTTAGTAAGTTGATGTACACATTCACTTATCAAAAACTTCCTTTGGCGTAGAGAACCAAATCAGAAAGTAAAAAAAAAAAAGAAAAAATAAAAAGACGAATGACCTTTTGGATAATAATAAAAAACTGGATACTATATGTGGTAATCCAGGCTTTTTTTGCGCAGCCCATTGTTTGATGGTTATTTTTTTCCCGTTTTCTTGTCTTACAAACGTAAGATCATGAATTATTATTGTTATCGTCATCCCTAGCTAAAATTAAAGAACAGTAAGGAAAGGGTTATTAAATCGCTTCCTTTTGCGGATAAGTGAACATGGGCATACAACTCAATTGCTTATTGGCTTGTGTTCATAATTTTTTTTTACTGTACAATCTTATGAAATTTTTTGTTATTTTCCTTTTTCCGTAAGGGAGGGGAAAGGGGGAAATGGTGGGGCAAGATAGTGAGAGAGAGAGAAAGAATGGGTATCTTATATACGATTGTTTTGTGAATTTTAAAACAAAAAGAAAGAAAAAATAGAAACAAAAGAATAGATGGTAATAGACAAGAAAACGAAGGTAAAAGATTTCAATTAGGCCAATTGGGACCTAGCCAGCCAAGTTGACCAAAGGCGGTCCAAAGAGCACTTGTTTTGTTGACGTCCACTCGACATAGTTTTTGAGCATCTGACTTTCTAAATGGAGTGGACGTAAGGTCATATTGTTGAGCAGCACGAATAAGGACACGTTTGCAGCGTAGATATTGCACCGGTGTCAATCGAAGAGTAGAAGCAATGGTTACTTCCACTGGATGAAGTCGATCAAAATAAGGTAAATCATGAATCATAAGAGGAGCACCTGGAAAATGTACAGAGACAGAGATAAGTACGCCATGTTGGAAAATTTTTATCTTGTGATAATTTTTTTTGCCTGTTCTTGTTACCTTTCCAAAAGACCTTGACAGGCACTTGATCCAAATGGGCCTGATTAGGAATCCAGGCATGCGGATAATGTGTAGTATCATCCGAATCAATGTCAATACTGTCAAATGCAGCAGCACTATCGGTCTTGTCTTTCTTTTGTGTTGTTGGCGATTTTGAAACGCGAGACTTGGCCTTATCGGTCACGGTCTTGTCGGACATGATTCGTCTTCTTTTTCTGGATTGCTGTGAAACATCCTTGTTCAACCTCGCACAAACAGGGCGACAACGACTTCCGCTTCCATCCTCGATCTCCGGTCGTCGTTGCTGTTGGTGATCCTTTTTTCTCAGTTGGCTTGTCAAAGCCTCGTAGACATCCAATTGAAACACTTGCTCCGAGCTATGGATAGCAGCATGTTTTTCTGGCCGGAGAAAATGAACCATTTGTGCATAGGATTCAATGAATTGCTTGTTCCTCTTGCTGAATGGGACAACCAAAAGTCGATCCACCGTTGCGGTTGTTGTGTTAGGTTGCCATGACGCCGAGGAAGGCGCCGTCTTGGCCTCCGTAGGCGTCAATGGTGGCGATAACAACGAAGACGTGTTTCCATGGGAGAAACAAGTCTCGTCATGGCCATGGTCATGATCATCGCCGTGTCTCTTTTTCGATGTTTGTTCTTGCATGATTCGCAAAGTCTTGTGGGAAGATTCAGTGGCCATTGTCATTTTTTTAATTGTTGTATAAGTAGTTATAGTAAAAGTATGTTCAGATAAGGTCAACCTTCAGGGGGAGAGTGTATATGTTTTTTTTTCAGGAGGTGTTGTTGTTTGTGTGAAACAAAGAAAAGGGAAAGCGCAAAAGAAGGAAGAAAAAAAACCAGAGCAAAAAGAAAAGAGGAAATAAAGAAGAAAAAAAAAAGAAACCTTGAAGATCGCACCTTAAAAATTGGAAGACGACTGTTACTCTTCGTCTTCATGCATCAGCCGGAACCTACCCGATACGCTTTCGGAGCAAGAAAAAAAAAAAGACTTTGGGTTATAGGGCTTTTAAGAGTGTGGATCATCCATCGCCTGCTTTCAACTGTTCGAACAATGATCACGCCGTCTTTTTTTTTTAACTCTCTTACTCACTTACTCACTCTCTAACTCACTCCTCGTGTGTGCAACAAAACAAAACTCTAAACTCTTTTTATTTGCTTGCTGTTGCTGGTTTTTTTTTACAATGCATGCAATACGAAAAGACAAAGACGTCATTTTATCCAGCCAAATGTTCGTTCCTGTCGTTTCCACTGTTTATTTTCTAACTCAGTTTGTAACATGACTCAGATCACAGGGACAGGTTAATACTGACTTGGCGTTCCTCATATGGGGCCTGCCCCATTTACGCACTCTTCCCCGTCGATCTGTCGTAAGTAGGTAATGTTCTTTAAATACAATATCCATACATGGATCTTCATGAATGGTTTGGACAGAGATGGGTTGCAGAAATGGAACCTCTGTCTTCTTCAATGGAGGATGTATGGATGGCAACCCAGCATGAATCATGTCGTCACATTCACCGGCTGTGGTTTCGATGGATGGATCAACTAACCCCGCTGGCAATGTGGACTGTTTACGAAAGCGCCGAAAGGTTGAGCCAGCCACATCATCGGATAAGCCAAACATACGAAACCGCCATCGTTCCTTCCTCGTTTCACTATGAAGGGGAACAGACGGAGCGACGGTGCTTTTTGTATTTATTTTTGATAGCGTGGATAACCTCCGAGATTTCTTGGATGGAAAAGAAGAAAAATAGATTAATTACAAACTTTGCCCCTCTGACTTTTTATTTATCTTACATGTTTGGGTCGATGTAACGCGCTGACAGAAAAATCCCACATGATGAGGTTGCAATCTTCGCCGACACTTGAAAACCGATACACCTTCTCATCACACCGCCATGGGTCAAAAGCGACACCCGTTACCTAAAGAATATAGAGTTCAATGTACAGCTTCGGCGGTTGTACAAACTGTAAACTTTAGTTACCCATGATTTATGACCCTGACACCTGGCCACTATCCTCTGTTCTTGGAATGACCAAATGGTTACAAGATCGTCTTGTCCTCCAGTCTAACATTGAATTGAAAAAAATAAAAAAAATTAGGCTGAAACATTTCAGTAGATGCTGTGCACCTACCAACAAGTATTTCCCGTCTGGACTCCATGCAACGCATTGCAAGTTGCCATAATAACAACCAAATACAGCACAGATCCTAAAACGCCAAAAAAGAAATTCACCATTCAATCTTTGCCAAACTCCTTTTTTTTTGCCCATTCAACTTACTTCTCCTTGGTATGATCAATAATGCGGAGATAACCGTCCTTACCGACTGTTGCAATGTGTAACCCATCTGGTGAAAAAGCAAAAGCTTACAACCAAAAACCCGTTCGATTTAATTACACACTAGATAAAGAAAAAACAAGTCTCTGCACTTCTTTGTTTACCTGCAACACCTTTTGCACTGACACGCCAATGAGAAACGGGATTGTGCCTCGAATGCTTTTGCGGTTTCGTTACTTCAAACCTAACATAAAAAAAATTCGGCAATATACACAATCAGGAAAAACGGCACAGGATCCCGAGCCATGTAAACAATACAAACTGTGCTTCATTCCAACTATGCAGCAGTGGTGATGATGTAAATGGTTGGTCATCATGCTCCTTATCCAGTATCATCATCGAACCATCGCTAAAAGATGCCATGAAAAGATCTTCGGAACCTGGCATCCATTTCACCATAGTTACACTGGCATTTTTCATTACACCCTAAAGAAATCGTTTCAGATCTGGCTTTCCTGGGTTCTTCTTTTCTTTTTTCTTTTTCCTTACATTTTTGTTTATCCGGGAATAGCGATGGCTTAAAGGGTCATACCAGAGACAGTCTCCAGAAGAAAAGCCAATAATGACGTCCATATTTCCCATTGCTGTATTTACATCATGACATGTCGGATGTGCTTTTGCGAACGTTATGCGGGCAAGTGGCTCCTACCAAAAAAAAAAAAAAATGGCCGTGCGTGCTTAATAGCGCATGGCGACCTAAAAGATGTTGTGAAATAGTAATATTTACCTTTGGACAACTGTTGGTGTTCATCCAAACAAAAGACATCCCCACATTGAAAAATACGGATTCTTCTTCAATTGCTTTACCGAGAGTCAAAGTTTCGAATTGATCATGTAGAAAAACCCTTTCAATCAAACTGGACTTGCATTTGGCTAAACTATTCTTCGGTTTCCGTGAACGATGAGATACGTGATGCCGATGGCTGCGACTGAACAAGGATGAAAAGGACCCAACACTACTGTTTCCTCCAGGCGAAGAAGATAAGTCGTCACGTCGACTTTCAACAGATAGAGAGGGCATGAGCTGATTGCCTTGATATGATCCATTGTTGTTCAGAGTGTGAGACAGTGAGGACGCCAGATGGGCATGAAGGTCGTGGCTGAAAGCAGAATGGTTGGAATTCGTATTTTGTAGATGGAATGGTATATCACGCAGGTCGTCATCATCAGCAGGAGGTGAGGACAACGACGAGGAGGAGGATGAGGATGAGTTGTTGTTGCTGGCTTTTTTTGGCTGTGGTATAGGTAATGCCTCGGATTGGATGATATGTATTCCAGGTACATGGCCGTTCGTCTGAGTTTCACTCAGCTTGACAAAAGGAGGTGGGCCATCGTCCTGAACATGCGCTTCCGATGTTGAGGATGAAGTGGAGGAAGGTTGTGTATCAGGTCCTAACGATCCGTAGGTGGTTTCTTTAAAATGCGAATGGGTAATAGTAGCATGCGTGCCGGTAGCAAAGTGTGGCACGATGGTCTTTATAAATATGTCTTCTAAAATATTATATACACCTTCTGGTGCACATATTTTGTTGTTGACAAGTTCTGTGTTAGACGGTGGGTAGGGTCGTAATAACTTGGTCGATAGCGATGGCGAATGGGATGAATTACTAGTAGTAGTACGACTGCCGTTTCGTGAAAGGCTATTTAACACCGCGGTCTAAATCAGAAAAAGAAAAAGGGAATTGCTTGGTCAATCAAAAAGAGAAGAACAAGAGCTGATGGAATGTAGAAAAACCAAAAGGAAAAGTTCACACACACAAAAGAAGAACAACAGGACATAAAACGAACCCATTTTTACCCGGCATGTTGCACGCCCTGAAGCTATAATATAAAACATGCATCGCATCGCAACGAACAGGATGTCGCGGGCGATCATAGATCACTCACCGTTTGAAGGTAGTTGTCCATACGTTCACTCGGCAATCGCAAAGACACAGTGTTAGGTTTCTTGTTGTTATGATGATTGCGTTGCCTTAAATTAGGAAAGTTATAGAAAAGGAGGAGAGTTCGAGTCAATCAATTGCGAAGTTTGCCGTGTGACTTTAAAAAGGTACCATTCACTTCGTTTCCTTTTTCGCTTGCAATTCATCACATAGCAACGTGGCGCGTGCAGCGTTACACAAAATTCGCTTCTCGACAGACAACAATCTGCGCTTCATTGCCAAGAAACTAGGCCAAAATCCAAGCGTGTACTCTCCCCCCCATTCTGCCGTTGTTTTTTAAACGATAGGAACGGGTATCTCATCTCTTTCAAAAAATGAAAAGAAAAGCGGGGGATGCGGGAAATGATGGTGTAGGGTATGAAACAGCCACCATGTGATTCAGTCCTATGAGTAAAGAGGGAACCCGGTAAATATCTATCCTTGATCTTCGCGTTTTGAGCCGATACTCGGGCGAACGACAAGGAAACCCTAAACAATACTTTATTCTGTTCGCTTTTCTGTTCTCTTCGGCATTTTAGTGTTGAAAACCCGATTGCAACTGTAAGCCACAATGTCGATTTAATAATCCACAGTGGGAGAAGATGCAACGGCTCAGAACGCCAAACAGGAATCCTTCCCAAAGAGATCCTATAGAGCTTGCTAAGCTTATTGCTGATCATAATTGATAAAATATAACTTTACAACTTGCTTTTTTCTACAGTTAGGGTAGAAGCCAAGCAGAAACATATCGAATTCCCACCAAAAGGGAACTGCATCCTCATCGACAAACCCTAGCAGACCTTGTTGGAAGGGCACCCATTTCGAACAAGCCCCAGTAAAAAGAAAACGTAGCTGTGAAACAAAAAGTAAGGTTTGTTACACATCATGACACTTTTTTTTTCGATCAGCTTTGCAAAACCTCCTGATATCTATGTTATATCAAACGAGGTCTTATTGGATTTACAAGGAAATTTAAATTCTTTTTCCAAAGTTTTTCTCTATTCGCTTCGAAGGAAGAACAGCTGATTCAATTCGGCCGGATTTTCTTCTCCCCAATGTGGAAGAAAAGCTTAAATTTGGTTTACATTCCAGCAAACTTTATCGGATGGCGAATGTCGCAGTCAGGAGATATGCAATCCCAACATATATTCTGTTATGGTAAGCTGATGCTTCTCCTCTGATTGAACCCTCAGGGTCTTAACAAAATAAATGCTTTTGTAGGATAGTCCATCTGTTTATCGTGTCTTTCGCTTTATAGACCAATTTTAAAATAAACAATGGCTGAAACCTATAAATATCCTTGTCAACCCTGCAGCGTGAGAATCCTTGCCATCTAATGTATGTGTATCAATGTCCGAAGAATGCTCTGAAGTACCTGCATAAGGACAAGGCATGCCAAACTAGCAAGATACCCTCAAATTAAGCCTTGATTGCGATTGACATAATCAAAACAAACAGAGACAGTGCGCATGTCTATTTAACTCGTCATTGTCAATGGTTTGTTTGGTGAATTTCTATGCTAGACAAAATAACAATGTTTATGCGGTGCATAGAGTATTGAAAGTATTAGTAATGCTTTTTGAGCTACTAATCATACAAGCGATAGAATACACAAGCCCATACCAAAGGGATCCAATTAAGAAGAATTTAGCAAGGAATATCTACAACCATAGAGTCACAAGAATCTGGAAAAAAAAAAGCTGATTGACTTCCACGTCTGTTGTATAGGTGGACCATATAGGAAGCGCTTTGCATTGCCATAGATATCGTCAGGGCAGGGAGGAATATCGCTGCACTGTAGTGAGCTTTGTCAGACAATGCATATTTGAGACCTGAATCGTTTTCCCTAAATTAAACTTCCTTCAGCAAAAGTCTACAGCTTTTAATACGGACTTGAATGACCAAAAAGAAAAAAGGAACTTAATGTGTAGTCGGAGCTATCCGGAACTCCTATTGAACAAACAACGCCAGTTTTCCGTACTAAGCAATAACACCTTTCATATTGACGTGTCAATAATTGCTTCCCCACTTATAATTTCATTGCTTAGACATAGATATAATTACAGTGTACATGCTATCGACCTTTTTCATTGATAAAGAAAAAGGGGCCCTCAGCTGGGTAACTGGAAATTCTCCGAACTCAGTTAATTTTCTATAACCCAACATGTCAACTGCAGATATCGACGGAAGTTACAGAAAGAAAACCTACACAAAAAGCTGAAGGCTCTTTCTTTCTTCTATATTCATTGTTTTTCTTTTTGTAGCCAAACAGTATGGGCGCACATCTTTTCCAATTCAAAAAATAAACTTGGTTTGACTACACATAATGCTTCTCTTCCTTTTTCAAAGTTAAAACGGAGAGATATGTATCTGATTAGTGTTGGCAATGACTGTTTCTTTTGTTTCTGTTTTACATAAGAGACACTGATATTGTATTCTGTGGAAGTTTGGCATGGTTTCATATAGCGGAGGAACAATCCAAAAGTTGGACCCACTTTTTCTTTTTGTTTCGGACGCTTTTTTATTTCCAATTTTCTCTGCCTTATCTTTAAGAAGGGCTGTGGGACAATAAAGCTTTGCATGTCACGGTTAGTCGATGTACCTGTCATACCGTTGACATAGCTAGTATGCATAAATGATATCGGTCTTGTTTCTTTGATTAATTAAGAAGATTACATCTAATACAGTATTACAAGATAAGGAATGTTTCTAGATGACTAAACCCCTCCCCTCCCCCAAAAAAAGAAAGTTCGCTTCGGAAAAAGGAGGGAGAAAAAAAGTAGCTAGTAGACTCTGTTTTTAAAAGCCATCACTAATTCGTCTTGATAACGCAAATGACATGATGAACTGCGGCATTGATATAGACAGGTGTTATATTCAGCGTCGCAGGCTTGAATATCTGGAGGTGCATGTATCCAGGTGGCAGTTCCCGTGTAATTGGCGGTGTAATAACAATCATCTAAGCGATCGGCACAGGCGAGCTGGCAATCTGTAACGGAAAGCAATCGGAAATTCGTTATCGCCCAGGCAACTGTGGTGAGAACGGTCGCAAAAAACAAGCCAAACGCAACCGTTCTTTGTAATGCTGCTAACATGGTTCACTTCTTCTTTTTTTTTTTCCGTGACAGTAAAGATAACAAAAAGAGAAAAAAAAAGATGACTTTCAGAAACAATGATATAAAAAAATTAATCTCGTTTGTCTTATTAGCAAAAGAGAAAGGGGAAACAGGTATATGTACATATAAAAATGCCGAGAATTAAAACAAAAAAGAAACTGGAGTTGATCATGGGTTAAACAATGACCAGAACCTCCCCATGCCCTAGTAAGAAAGACGAGGTCAGATATCCACGTTTTCTATTGCGTTCATCTCCCTAAACACTTTTTCATCTTGACTTCATTGGTTCGGATGGCGGAAGCAAGACCCCAGCATAACAAAAGTCGAGGCACATGATGCACATTTGGGTTTCTCAAAACTCCCAATCTGATCGATCACGTTCATTTATGCAACGAGTTCGTGCTCATTTTGTCTGTCTCTTGTTAGCGTGTCATTTGAAAGCTGCATGTAAAACGTATGAATTCAATAGGTAAAAAATCGCTACGCAGCCATTATAATCTATGATTTGTTTCCTGTTACAAAGCATGGGCATGCTGTCTCACTTTTGTTTTTCGTTTTAACATTGAGCGGGCAGGAACAATACATATCTGCTTTGGGTCATTCATCCTTTTGCCAACAGAAAAGTAAGTGAGCGGTCAGTTCATCAACTGATTCATTCATTCACAATGGAATTTGCGTTGGATCGATTACATAGCTTCCTCTTCATATTTAGCAAGTGCGCACAATGACGCTCATTTTTCGTAATTCTGCGGTCTGGAGGACAAAAATTCGGAAGGAATATCCTGTGGCTCTATTACCAGGATCGCTTTTTTTTCACTCCCCGTCAAAAACCGATCATGGCGAGAAGACATACCTTCTGTCCCCTATCCATATACTTATGGGATGATAATATGAAAAAAAAAAAAAAGAAAACCAAGATTATAAGAAGTAGTAGCAACATAACAATCTAATAGTCATGATATATCGCTACTGTGTCTCACAACTGATAAACATTCGCTTGAAAGGATCTTTTTTTCCATGCCAAGCACGTTTACGAAATTGAAAAAGACGGTCGTTTAAAACGTGCACTGGGAAAACCATGTGCTTTTTCGTCATCCCATGAACGAACATTAAAATCTTCCCTTTATAGTCTGAATAACGATAGCGTTACAAAAAAAATTAACAAAAGAGTATCATTCTGGACTCCTTCCGTTTTTCAAGTCTAACAGTAATTTGGAAGCACTGTGCTTTCTCTCTCTCTGTCTCTTTGCTATAAAGTTGAAGTTCAATGCAGAGAAGTCCAACAACTGTATTCTTCCCTTTTTATATGAACAATTACATAATAGGTAAAGAGCCCTTTTAATGTGATTACAGCACTATGGTGAAGGGGATGATAAACGTGAGTTGGATGACGATAGCGGCGAGATAACCAGCGACAACGATGACAAGGATCGAACTTGATTTTCTAAACATAGCTTTCCTCCCTCATGAACTTTGTAAGAAAAACAAACTGCACGCGCACACAAACTCTTCTTCTTTTTGCGACCTCGTATTTGAGCATACATGGATGCGTAGTCTTTCTATTAGCCCCTCACTGCTTTCTTTCTTATTCTGATGCATAGAATAACTGCAAGATTGCCATTTGTAAGTACTTTGTAAGCAATCGTCAGTATCCCCCTTTTTTTAGGGGAAGATCTCCATGTCGAGTGCGCACTATTGTTGTTGATCCGTTGATGCTGGAAGTCATCGTTCTTTTGCACCAGAACATACTATTTATCACCATCCTTCCAATAACTGCTACTGCGCCATTAAGTTATAGAGTAGCGCTTCTCTCTTCTGCTAGTTATTCTTCTTCCTCTT
Source organism: Apophysomyces trapeziformis B9324 (assembly GCA_000696975.1). Lineage (NCBI taxonomy): Eukaryota > Fungi > Mucoromycota > Mucoromycetes > Mucorales > Mucoraceae > Apophysomyces > Apophysomyces trapeziformis. Next base: position 23,193 of record JNDP01001275.1, on the reverse strand, counting down.
TCAATGACACCAATCCAAACAGCTTTTCTATTTTGTTGTAGCAAATGCAATCATCCTTTCTTGCTCTAATTTTACTTTCTTGTTTCGGTCGTTGAATCGAATATCCGAAACCCAGCTTTCACAGGGAGGGGGGGAAAAAGGCACCGTATGTGCTCCTCATTTGTTTTCATTCTTATTGCGACCGAAAGGAGGAGCAAATGCACGAAATGATACGTTGTTATTAAAAAGGAAGGGAGGATCGACGTCCTCTTAACTATTGGCAACTGTTTACCAGGGATTCTCTCTGTAGCGGACTTTGTACGTTTTCTTCAAAGCTAGTTTTTCTCAGCTCATTAATTTACCTTTCTTGGCAACGAAAAGTAGTTGCGCTTTTTAAGCTTGTCAAGGTGGCACATAGAGAGACTATGCCGATTACCCGTTGACATGGACGCAGTTTTTTCCCTCCATCTAATGCATGTGTGCACATAGAGAGTCTATATGTTCTCCTGTTATTTTTTTCCCTTACCGATGAGCACACGCCATGTTTTACTGTGGACACTCCGGTAGTATACACCTTTTTTCTTTCTTTCACGGGCTTTTTCCTTATATTACTTTTAGGTTTGAAGGTTGTATACGTAAGAAACGTAAATCGTGATATTTGCTAAAGAAAGCAATCGGATGTTTGTTGCTTGTTATTTATACCAACGTAATTTCCCGTTTGTTTAAGCTCTTTTCTATTGATAGGTTTTCTTTTTTTTTTTTTTTTGTTAATATGAAATGGCGCATAGCACCGTTCAAGAGATTGTATCATGATAAACATACATTGTGATTCTTTTTGACATGATCTGTCTAGAAGCAAGTGTTACACGATCCTAAGATATGCCAAAAAGGATTGCACTAGCTTTTCTTTTTATCTGATGATGATCGTTTAGTAAGGTATCTGATCTTATGCAGGATAGCATAAGAAAAATAAAAAAGCAAACGAAAGGACAAGCACCCCGATTTGTTTTCGTGAGAAAATCGCGTGGTCTGCTTCGATTGCATTGGATGCAACAAACTATAACAAAACCAGATAAGGACAGATATGTGTTCTTTTTCTTTTATTATTGCTATTATTTACAAAGGACGTTGGGAGTGCAAGAGATCAGTAAGATTACATTATTTTTTTAATAGTATGTTTTTTTGATTGTTTGATTTCATCACCATTGGTTGTTGTTATTCTTGTCTTGTCGTTCAGCTTCCTCTTCTTCTTTCCAATTTTCCCATACAGGACGGAGTTCACGACCGGAATGCCCCAACGACATTTGTCTTGCATGACTGGATTGTTTTCTTAAGGAATGCTTTTTCATAATACGATGATGAGGATGATCTCTTCCCGCTGCTGCTAATAATAAATCTAGAAATTTAAGTAATTAATCGTCTTTTATATATATTCCGTTTTCGTGTACCTTTTGAATGAAGCTGCCAAGGAAAAAAAGAAATGTAAAAATAATTATGATTATAATAATATTAATAATAATAGTTGAGTGAGTTGAGTTTTCCAACCAAAAAAAAAAAGGCGCAACTTACTGGTAACACTTCGTCGTCTTTGCTGAGTCTGTGCCACATCTAAAACAAGAACAAAGTTTTAGTAAGTTTGACAAAAACAGTCAATTCATTCGTTTCAAACCATTCCCTATCCTCCTACTCTCACCCCCCCCTCTCCCCTGTTTTTTTTTCCCTCTTAAAGTTTGTTACCTTTCGTCTGGATACACGGTACACGAGGAACAAAGCCCCTATCAGCCACAATTGCCAATAGGAATGTGTAATGCTTTTGGTCGTTGTAGTACTCGTCGTCGTATTATAATGATGGTTGGTATGAGTATTCTGACGAGGTCTTGGCACTTCTGGTTGAACTTGACTGGAATGGACAGACTCTTGCAATGGTGGTAATGGGGTACTGACATGGTCATTGGAATCGTACACCTCCGTATCCGCAGTTGGATGTCCTTCACTTTCAGGTGAATCAGGGTACAAATGTTCAAAGTCCACTGTCTCCTTGTTTCTAAACTCTGGTATGATGCTGTCATAGCTATCGTCATTATCATCGTTCTCCTCTTCCTCTTCCTCATCATCATTGAAAGATTCTTCTTCTTCCCCCAAATCATCGCCTTCTTCATTATCGTCTACTTGGTAACGTAATATTCGAAATAGACCGTCATTTGAGAACGGATCGTCGCCACTATTATCATAGGATTCCACATCCTCATCAAGTTCATCCTCTTCGTCTTCCACATCTTCCACGTTGGTTTCTTCGTCTTGAATGGCAAGATCGTCAGGTGAATCTTGAGTAGGTTGGAAATATTGTATATCGTCATCATCTGTAGTGAGTTCCTGAGGTGGAGCAGAAGGAAGAGGAGGAGGAGCACTAGCATCCAGATCTTTATACAATGGCGCAGTTGTGATATCCAGATTGTCCAGCAATCGTGAATTGGTATCGTAATCCTCAGCTGCAAAGGCGATACATCGATTTAATAAGAATGTAATAAGAATAAGGCTTATGGACTTCATCAAAGAAAAGAAAAGAGAGAGAGAAAGAGAAAGAGAAAGAAAGGGTATGTGTGTATGTGTGTGTGAGAATAAAGGGAACAGTGAAAGCGGGGAGTTATGCGATTTTTATATTGCGCACAGCGGGATATGAATGCTGCGAGATTTTTTTATTCTTTTTTCCACACGCTTTGGAGGTTATGCAGTGTTTCCAGAAACAGATGACTCCTGCCCGAAAATGAACGTCGTACAATGTCGCTTTCTTCCGTTTAGGCATACCCCATTCTTCCCAAAGTCTACATGTCGCCTTGTTGCATTAGAGTGATCGCAATGGGAAAAAGTCAGTTAGTTAATCCCCAACATTTACCTTTGCACTGAGGCTTACACCTGGTGACTTCGAAGAGTAACTGTCAGAGTCCTCACAGGTCAAAAGCTCTATATCACCTTCATGACTCAAAGAGGTAAAAGAATAGAACTGCAGGAAATAACCAAGCATCAGGATCGCCAAAGCAAATTGTACTTTTGGGGACCAGACATGTTAGTTCAAAATAAGAGATACTGCTAACGCCTGAAAGGTGTTTTGACACTAAGGAGATTTGATACGTTAAGAAAACAAAAGATAGTGTGACATCCAAACAGGTGACTAAAGCAGGTTTATCCATTGGCAATAGGATAGTGACAGAGAGCAAGGGCACGCACAGCGAAAGCTGTGTACAACGTAGTCATTTATTTACTATGTGATTATTTCTAGCACGCTCTGCGTTTTCTGCAGCATAGATGTCCAAATCACTCTATAGAACTGATCTTTTACATTTATTGTTGTATATATAACCAGTTTCCCAGTTATGGAAGGTCCGGCTCTTGCATTTCCGGACTTGTTTTGGACTTGGCTGGCCGTTCGAAAGGGGAAGGACGCTCATTATTGTTCGTCACCATATACTTGAAAACGGCCAAAATATTCTTCGCGCCAAGAACGTCACGGTTCCAAAGTATAGCGCAACTGTTACATCTTAGTACCGCATGTAAAGCTGCACCTGCTTTTTCATGGCTTCCAGGCCGTTCTTGCTGCTTTTTCAACTCTTTTTTGCTACAGACAGGACAGATCTGCGACGTGAGATACTCGTCCACCATGATAACCCTCGCAGGAGCCTAAATATATGATAGCTTTAGGAGAAATATATCATGACTCTTAATCGGGAAATACCTTCCGTTGCCTACATAGCTGATAAAAACGATTTCTTATTGTTCTCGCCGAAGCAGGCAGTTTCCCCCGCATTGAAGACGATAAGGCTCCGCTACCGAACGCAATCAATATCGGTTTTTGAGATTCCTTTTCTTCGTCCTTGTTCGACTTCTTTGTCCACTTCCTTTTCTTATTTGAGCTACGTTTTGGCGTATCACTGTCAACTTGTTGAACCGCATACTTCTTGCTTCCATCCAAGAGTCGCTTCGCAATCTCCGTCACTCCCTTTTGCTTTCGTATATAAGTCTTGAATTTCAGTCGGCAGAACCTAAAATTCCAATGAGTAAATCGTAACGAAATGGATTGTTTACCGTTCATCAAGATCATAAAAGCTTGTTATTTCCTGGTGATGTTGAAATCGGTACCGAAGGGAAGTTATAACTTTGGTTCGATCTGCCGATTTCATGCTCGGTATTCGATCAATAAGTTCCTTTATTTGTGGATTTGAGGTTATATACTCGTTACGCTTGCGCGTTGCGTGATTATAACCACAAACGTCGTAGTATTCAGCAGTACTCGTTTTTCTGATCCGATGCGACTCTTTCCCACAGCCGTCTACAGCAACAAATGTATCTGTCACGCCAGGGTCGACTCCCCAAATCAGTGCATCTTTTGCCATATCTTTCAAGTCTGCTGGAGTAAGTGGTTTTGACGACGATTCGCGTTTAGGCCCTTTGAATATGAATTCCGCATCTATACCATCTGTCCTTATCTTATCCCTAATATAAGCAGTTCAATAAATCCGAAAAACGACCTTTACAGTTACCAAAACACGGATTTCTCGGTTTCCAAGCTATCAAGTGTCCCGTAGCCAATCTTTTTCATTTCGAAAAGGTCAAAGTATGCTTGCCTCGCCTCGGCTGCTGTTGGTACGGCTCTTTCGTGTATGATATTGGCGGAAGACAATAGCTTCCCTAACGCTTAAAAATCAATAGTAATATGACGACATTGAAATGAATAAACAGGTAAGAGTGTAAAACGTCGACAACCACGTGGATCCGTGTACTTCAGCGGACAGAAAGTGTTGTTTTCAATGTCAGATGTTGTAGACTTGACAAATTCTTGAACAGCTGTCCGATCCTTCTCGGGAAAATTTCTGGTAAACTTTTTTCCTAACTGGATCGGCGTCTTTTGACGAATCGATATGCGCACTGCATGATTGAGACTTGATAAAAGTTTCTTCGAAAGTTGGGTGGTGTCGACCAACTGCAACATCATCTCAGAGACTGCAAGAAGGAGAAACAGATGGCTTACCTCTCTTACATTTCGATACACAAAAGCTGCCGAGACATACTTTTGGGGTGTTTCTTCCTGGATACAGATTTTTTTTCTCCATTCGCTGCAGTACTTTGTGCATCCATGACAGATACCTCTCCGGGTATGTATTGAGCGTCAAGTCTGTTATCGGGCGTGGTCCGATGTCCAGAGAAGCAATCAAACTATCCATAGCTTTCTGCCGTTCGTCCGATTGCGGAACAGATTGTGGCCATTTGAATTCGTTGGATGGATCCTCTGTTGCCACCGTATAAGCATATCTTGCCAGAGCTTTACGCTCCGAAACCGTAGTTTTGCCAAGGTAAGCCGGGTCTTCTTTGTCAGAAAACCGGATGAGCAAATACTGGATTGTCTTGTTCTCAAAGTTGGCTACAACATGGTTACGGTTACACTCCTCGTATTGTTTTGCAGCATCAGCGATCAGTGTCACGTATCCTTGAGACACAAAATAACTTGGATCGAAAGTATGGACTTCACTTTTGAATTCTTGAAATGCGTCTTTTATATCCGCACTCGCTTTGTCGCCTTTTCCTGCAACTATTGCAAAAAGACCGTAACACAAGTCGTGAGAAATGACAGGCGGTTCCTTGTTCTGTTCAAGCAATCGTAGTATATAATAGTTTGCAAAAAGTGATCCGGCATATGTGATGTCTCGCACGTGTTTTACAGCAGTGCTGATGGCTTCCACAAAGTCTGGGTTCCTGCAGGTATTCTGCAAAGAGGTTTTTATAATGCTTGTACGCTTCAGCTGGGTGAGAGTCTTTCGGCGCGGTTTATGGTTCTCGCAGGCAGCGTTTGATGCCCGACTGTGATCTGTCTTACCGCAAGAACCACAGACAACTTCTTTTCCTTCGGTCTTCTTCTGCTGCGCCTCCTTCTTGGCTTGATGCTTGGCTTCTCTTTTCTTATTGGCCATTTCAAATTTTTGTTGTCTTTTTGTTTTTGGAGCTAAATGCACATCTTTGAAAGACGGTTATTGGCAATGTCAAGACACTGAAAAACTCAATCAGTCCTGCTTACCTGAGGATAAGGATGAAGACGTGGAGGGCTTTGTTTCACTCATTGAATGTTGCACGGCACCGGTGCGTTTGTTAACTAATCGATCAATGTAAGTCGTACAGATATCTTTGAGATATTCTTTACCTGAAGAAGCATGGGTTTTTTTCTTTTGATAGGAATTACCGGTTGAAAGTCGTCATCACTTTCATTTGCATCATCTCCTTTTTTACCATGGTTTGCTACATCGATGTGAGGTTTGTAAAGAACCTCCTGTAACAGTGCTTGTCGTCTAACACACTTACAGGAAACGGCGGAAGAAGAAGAAGAAGAAGAGCTTTCTTCAAATATATCTGAAATAGGTACATTTTCTAAGGCTTCTGAAAGTAATTTTCTTTTTTTGCGAGAGCTCATAACGATATGAAAACGTGTTCTTGAGAAAGAGAGAAAAGGAAAGGAAGGTGATGCTTTGTTAGACAACATCAAATCGTGACTGCGTACTTCAAATTAGTTGCAATGGATGGAAGTTTATGCGACACTCTCCCAGGCTAGTCGAAATAATAGTATCCTCACGTTTCTGAGCGAAGCATAGGCAGGGCCCTTTTCCACCTTGCATCCGATAATTCTCGTCATCACCGGTGTATGAGGAGGACGGGTATTTGCATACCGCTCTATCAGAAAACATTGATCACCCAGGAGCCTGATGGCTACTAGAGATTAACTATTCCGAAATTGGGCTCAATGAGGTTGTTGTGTCATAAAAAACAGGGTAATCATTGTGCAAGCGTTTGCTAGATTTAAGGGCCATTTTGTTGTTTCTCTTTACAAAATAACTATATCATCTATCTAAAATGAAATATTAGCTGCGAATAGGCTGTCAGTATTTTAACATTTTATAAAAAACTAAGCTTGTATTGGTGATCTTCCAGCTAACTGTGTAATATCCGTTTCCTTAGTAATGATTTTGGTATCACCTTTTAATTTACCATATTTTCGGCATTAAAGACTTCAGTGCTAGTGATATAGTGTGTCTTAAGATATACACCATTTGATTTGGTAGAGACGAATACGCCGCAGACTCAGTAAAATGCAGCTTTAATTTTGTTTTTATATAGTACTACTCAACGTTTCTTCTGATTTTGGAAACAGAGAAATGGTCAGTAAACGCAGTTAACAGTAGGTACGTAAATAAATTGGCTAACTTCTAGTTACTGTTATGTTGAAAAATCGCGCTAGTTCCTGTCCCTGAGTGTGCGCAAGATTCACAGGGTTCGCCAAACACAATTGGTTAGTAATGCAAGAGTGTTTCGTTCCGTGGCAGTGAGGGGCAAAATCGCAGTATTGTACTATGACAAAATCTGCTACTTGTAAAAGAGTTTGCTGTATGAAAACCATTGCTAAAACAAAAGAGGACTAAAAGTTTTGAAGGAACTACGAAATTTGAGAAGACCACAACCAAGAAAGGTTACACAGTTTCTAAATAACGCAATGACACCTGTGGTTGTGTAGTGCTAAAGTTTCCTGTTTTAAAGTTTTACGATTTTTTGCTTTATAACAAGTTGTAAAATTTACAACAGTTACTGTGTGCTAAAGTCTTACATTCAGTAGCACTAAGGGGAGAATGGGTGAGACTAACTACAATTCGGCAGGGCTTGAAATAAGATCCCGTGCTGACAATACTGAATTAAGCGCTCATCCTAGATCTTGCTTTGAATATATAATCGAGCAAGTCTGCACTGGCGGTGTCAGTAGCACCTTCTGAAATCCGAAGACTCCGACTGAGTTTGTTGTCATCTAATGATAACAGGGTATCAGTTTAAAAAACGAAACTGAGTGAATGTAAAATACCTGAATTGCATGTCCCTGTCCTTTCCACTATCCTCATACAGTGAGGCACATCATTATTTTTCTCCATAGATGGATCATCTATTTCCATTTTGCATAAGCTATATTAATCATGAGTTAAGGGTGCAAACTTACCTTGTGCAGAGTAGAGAATCAATCCTTGAATGGATGATGCTGCCATGAATATATTTCCTGAAGGCAAACGGGGTGGTCTTCTTTTCTTGAGGGAATACATCCCGGTTAAAGAGTGTTAAGGTGATGGGAAAAGAAAGGACGGTTTTTATGCAAACCACGATTGATAAAAAAGTGAATCTATAAAAGTAAAACAAAAGGAGGGTTTCTTTTCTGTTTCTCATTGGCAAAGATCTTCAGAGATAATCGTTATCGCGGGGAAAGACAGTCAATGCGGCATTAAAAGTCGTACGATCCTCCGTCAAAAATGAGTGAATAACCTATTGAAAGAACAAGAACAGATAAACAGGTCTTACATTGCATTTAATTAATGCAGTTTATGTTTTTCAATGTATATGACATATATCCTTTAGTTTCCACGGCCTTAACCCGGAGTGATCCTATAGTATAAAGTCCACTCTTGTCTATCAGTCTGCAGTTTCTACGGTTCGTTAAACTCCGCTTGTTAAAGTTGGCGGATAATGACTCATAGTTGTAGATGGTTCAGTTTCAGGTTTATCACAAACACTTTTGGATAAACAGATGAAGCAAACTAAATGATTTCCTTCGGGTATGACTAGGCTGTATAGCAATTTGCTTATCTGGATGTTCCTATGTATTTCGGAGAGTGGAGTCTATTGAAGTAAGGGCGGTAAGACAAAGACAGGGCCAAACTTGGCGTTCATATGAGTCTTATCTTCTCTTTAAATTTAAACTTCCGCCAAAATTTTTTTTCTGTTTGTTTGAAAGACAGGGACATCCCCCTCCCTTTCTGTTTCTTTCTCTCTCTCTTCTTTTCCCTCTCTCTCACACCTCACATACCCGACCGTTCTTACGTACCCTTATAAAATGTCCCCTCCCATTGCAGGAAAGAACCAATCTGAGTCGGGTGCTGCCCGTTTCGCAGGAAGCGCAAGCTCCGGTATCCTGGAACTGTTGTTGTTCCACCCTGTCGACACAGTAGCCAAACGTTTGATGAGCAACCAATCCAAGGTAAATCAATGCAGTCATCTCCATCGAAAGATTTGTCTTTCTTACGTGTTATTCATGTTAGATCTTTGTCCCTGGTCAGTCATTTGCTACTAACAAGTTGGCCATGGACAAAGTTGTGTTCAAGGCAAGTATACTATAAACGAGATGGTAGAAGAAGGATAAGGGAACTGATCGATGATGTTTTATTTAGGATGCGGCTACCAAACCCTTCTTGCAAAAGTATGCCTCGCTTTTCCCCGGTCTTGGATTCGCGGCAGGATACAAGGTTGCCCAGAGAGTCTATAAGTTTGGTGGACAGCCTTTTGTGAAGGATTATTTGAATCAGCATCACAAGGCCACGTTCACTGGAGCTTTTGGTGAAAAGACTGGCAAGACCATCATGCACGCCACTGCTGGCAGGTAAATGAAAAGGAAAAGGAAAAGGAAAAATGAAGATACTCTAGACCAAAAGAAAGCTGACAGTCTGATTCCGTTGCTTATAACAGTTTGGTTGGTATTGGTGAAATTGCTTTGCTTCCTTTGGATGTCTTGAAGATCAAGAGACAGACCAATCCTGAGGCTTTCCGTGGTCGTGGCTTCCTCACGATTGTTAAGGATGAGGGTATGGGCTTGTATCGGTAAGTGAGGAAGTTTTCTTCTGAGTTGTAAGGTGGGGAAATTAATCATACCCAAAATAGGGGTGCTGGTTGGACTGCTGCTCGTAATGCACCTGGATCCTTTGCTCTTTTCGGCGGTTCTGCCTTTGTAAAGGAGTACGTCTTCCATCTTAAAGATTATAACAACGCCACTTTCTTCCAAAACTTCTGTGCTTCTATTGGTGGTGCCGTCGCTTCTATCACTGTGGCCGCTCCCTTGGATGTCGTCAAGACCCGTATCCAGAACCGTAACTTTGAGAACCCCGAATCTGGTATCAACATTATTAAGGATTTGATCAAGAAAGAAGGTTTTGGTGGTTTCTTCAAGGGATTGACTCCCAAGATTCTGGTGGTAAGTGTCTTTGTTCTTGTTTCTATTCTTTATTGCTTGGGATGTTCTAATGGAAACAATGATAGGTTGGACCCAAGTTGATCTTCAGTTTCACCATTGCCCAGCAATTGATTCCCGTCTTCCACCGTGCTTTCTCTGGCAGTGAAGCCAATGAGAAGAAGTTGGTCATTGCCTAAAATAATTAATGCCATTTTCCATTTCCTCCCATTTGATACTAGCTACATTGGCTCCTTCCCAGTCCTTATTTGCTTACAATGTACTATTTGTTTGTATAAATAAATAAATAAACCCGACCATAGAGATTGATTTACATGAGCTACAATGATTGACATCATGATGCAGCATATTTCATTTCACCCCATTGAAGGAATTGTTCGAAAATGGAAACTGTTATGTCATGGCAGAATGTGCTCCTCCTTTTCCAACCATGTTTTTTTTTTTGCGGAGAGCAACTTGAAGGATCGTGGGAGGGACACTAAACCTTTTTGCGCCACACTTTGTTTTAGACTTTATTTCGAAAGCGGTAGGCTATGATGTCAAAAGGGAAAAAATAGACGTAAATCTAAAAAAAAGTAAATAGATCGATCGACGTTTTGTGTCGCAACTCGCCACAGTGCCACAAGTGTGCCGAAAGACAACAGCTATTTTTATTAATAGTATCATCCCAAAATGGACCCACGTGGCGTTTTAATGTATTTTTTCATATGAATGGGTATGTGCACCAGGAATGAAAGCGACAGCACTACTATATTGGTAAAGAGCCGACTGCCGCTGACCAATGAAATGCACAAGCACGCAACCAGGAAATGGGATAGGCAACGTGTACGTGGTACATATGCATGATATAAATAGATGACTTATATCCAAAACAAATCTACAAAGAACAAAAAAGAATGTTTACATTGGCCCACAGGTTAGTTTGATTGGAGATAATCCACAAGACAAAAGAGCGCACGGGCATTCCATTGAATGCCATTCTTCTTGTTTTTTTTTTTTCAACGGAGCGTCGGTCCATCTGGTCCGATACATTCGTTTTTGTTTATTTTTTCTTATCAACATTTTTTATTCCTGTCAATGTAATTCTAAACTCTACTGTAACTTTAGTTTATAGTTTTTAAATTTTCAATATTATCTTACAGATTATGTTGTAAGTGGACCCTGAACGTTATAATATTAGAAAAGAAAGGGAGGGAAAAAAAGTGAAGAAGAGTAGATAAAAAAAGGGGGCAGAGAGAGGGAGACACAGAGGAGTATATTCCAATGTGTACGTTTTTGTATCTATTTTTGTATCCATTCTTTTGCTCTCTCAATGTTCGCATTTTGATCCCAAATATAGATTCATGTACGACTATGCAGTTTTTTAGACTTCACTCTCCGTATCCAACTTTTTTTTGGCATTTCCAGTTTTAGAAATGGTCGTATGAAGAGTATAAATAGGGCTGCTCATCCTTTTTCTTTAAACTTCTAACAAACAAACACTTAACAACAACAACCACAACAACAATAACCCAAATGTCTTCTACCACCACAAAAGTCATTAAACAATTGAAGTGGACCAAACAGCGTGTCAACATGAGACATAAGCGGGTCACTAAACGCACTGCTCCCCCTCCACGTATCACCAAGGTCAAGTCCAAGAAACCGCCTACTGAGTTGGAACGTCTGGAGAGCGACTTGGCATTCACCTATGATGCATTGGCCACTATCTATGTTCATTACGATAGTTTGAAACATGCTTATACCGAATTTAAACCTACTTTGGATGAATCCGCCAATCCGCTTCAACTCTGCGATATGGAAAGAGAGTTATTGACGGCCTACGATGAGCTCGGGTTGCAAGTCAAGCAATTCGAGCGAAAACTGATCAAACTGGAAAAACGGCTATCAGAACTCCGATCCGGAAAACAACAAGAACAGCAGCAGCAACAGCCTGAGCCTCCAATGCAACAACAGAGACCAGCGCGATTGGAACGTATTGATACATCAAGCTTCAAATACGAAACACCCGAACTCACACCTAGCGAAATCGAACTTTCTCCCTGTTCATCCATCAGTACCATGACTGATTTTCTTCCACCTCCTATCCCCTTGATGGCCAACGTTGAAGAAACATTGCCTCAGGAGCTAGCTTATGAGTCGATCACCAAATACAATTACCAGCAACAACAATCTAACCCCATCCTTCCCTTCATTTTCGACAACGAATGTAGCAGCAATACCATGCCAACCCCTTCTTCTCCTTTGACGCCGCTTTCCTATTTTCCCACTCATTACCCTATGTCCGATTTCCTCTACACCCTTCCTCAACAAGAACAACAAGAACTGCCACAACAATCGTGCTATGCAACCTGGTCTAGCAGTTATTCCTTGTAAAAAGAAGAACAAAAAACAGAAGAAAAACGACGACGACACGCCCATACCTATCATTTGCTGAAAGAAACCTCTTATCCTGTATATTCCCTCATTGTTCTATATCAACATCCTTTTCTTTTTAATCCTTTGTTACCATATACTGTTCTCTTTTTGCTTTATTTCATTTAACATGCAATTCAATCCACTCCACATGCATCCCTCATTTCTCATCATAGTTTAGCCTTTACATCATTTCTTGATTTTCTTTCTTTCTTTATGCATTTGTCCTTGTTCTTTCTTTTTTAAGTTTAGTTTGCATCCTATGTTTTTGATCGATCTGCCGGATTTCTTTTCCTTTTTTTCTTCTCTTTTCATGCGCTCTCATTTGTTTTTTTTTACCTTTAACATTTTGTGTTATGTATCCACCAATAGAATTTGATTGAAAACATGATTACCTCTTTATTTTGATCTTTGTGTTGATGTAACGTCCATGGTTATCTACTCCATCTCTTCGGCTTTCCTCCCCTTTTTGTCTCCTCTCTTCCGAGAAAAAAGAAAAACGATCAGCAAAAATTATCCAAGGAGAATGTAGAATATGTTTTCCATGTTTACTACTCCCTAAGTCTTCCTTTACCTTGTCATTTTCATTGTCTGATGGTTCATGATAGTTATGGAGCGTGGAAAACCAGCGAGAATGGTATGCATGTTACACAACTTCAAACGTTGTGGAAAAGAACGTTGTGTTCTGTGGTACACAAGACGACCTTATTGACAAGAGAGCTAGACCGTTCATACTCTATTCTTTGGTACCACTGAATAATAAAAAATTCTGTACAATCAAGAAAAAAATTCTGTTTATGTACTACGCTGAGCTTAGCAAAGACAAAAGGGACAGACTACCCGTGATGCAATGGAAAAATGGAACTCGGTTCATCCGGACCGAAACGACTCCGTCCTTCATTTGCCAAACATGCCAAGTTTTACATATACGGCCCATGCTCTTTTTTTGTCCCGCCCGGTTCACATGGTAATAATTCTTCTTTATCATAGATCTCCGTTGCCTCGCAAACTTTATCTTTTCTAGTCCTCACCATACTTTAGGAAAAGGGAACGGGCCTTTTTCTCTGTGGCATTTCTTGTTGAAGGTTTGGCAAAAACAAAAAACGAATAAGAGGCATGGGGGAAACATTTCCCGCGTTCTCATTTCCAGAACATTTCCTTACATAGGACATTCCTTCCTCTCTTTATCCCCCCTTTCTTTTTCTTCCAATAGGCTCAACGCACATGGCCAAAAGGGATAAAGTAGATCTCATGTTTATGACGATGACATAGCATAAACATAGGGCAATGGAAATAAAACGTGAACCCATACACGCACACACACACACACACACACTCTCTCTCTCTCTCTCTCTCTCTCTCTCTCTCTCTCTCTCTCTAGGGCAACGCGATGGCCTCGTGTGTAACAAACATGTGGAGTGTACATACCGAATTACCACATTTATTCGTTGAAGCGATTGGGACACAGAGAACAACACACATTCACATATGCAAACGTAAACATATGGCATTTTCGTTTTATTTTGCAAAAAGTTAAGATGATGAACCGGAGATAGGCGAATCAATAGCGAGAAAAGTTCCAGACTCCTTCTCTTTACCTTTCGGAGAAAAGAGGCAGGTGTCTCCTTTAGCCGTGGGCGCCATGTTAGTAATAAGACTGATGGTTAATCCTTGCTGTGTTGTCACTGATCTACCCGGAGAACACATGCAGTGGGGAAATAAAGCTATGCTGCCCGCCTTGATCCGCTTTATTGCTGAAAAGAAAGGGTCCAAAAAAAAAAAAAGAAAAAGAGGAGATAGGGAGGAGAAGATATAGAAGATCGTCGTTGAATAGCAAGGTCGTTAAAATACTGGAGAGGGTTGGGGGGACGAGATATGCTGCACTTTTTCGGAACATATGTTTGTTGTTGTTGGTGTTCACTGCAAGACTTTGTTGGTAAGACAAATGCACATTGGCTAAAACTGTGTATTGCTTAAAGTTTTTGTATTTACAATACCATCCATATAAGGGAAACATTGCCCATCTGATTCTAGCAAGGTTTAGTAACCACGATGATCTATTCTCTATAAGAATTTCTCCTAATTTTTTTCTTTTTGCAGCAATCTATACAAGCATGACATGTAACAGCATTGGACCAATGACATGCTCCAAAACGCTTGCATGCCTTTATTTTAATCGGCCAAGAGTGTTCAACAGCTGACACGGGACTAACATCGCCTTTTTTTTTTACCAACATCATCGTATTTAATAGCGCTTTTTAAAATGGATATTCAAATCATTTATCGTAATAATGGCAAAATCAGCACTTGTCTTTAGTAAGCAATCGCGATGCACAGAATCACGTGGTAGAGTCCAAGTGTATTTGCGTACTAAAGGAATGAAACGTTAAATTGAAGGCCGAGAAAAAAAATTAAGAGGATGCTATAAAGACAAAGACTTACCCATCATGGCCAACAAGACATATTGTTCTGCTAGACTAAAGTTTTTGCCAGAGCATTGCCGTAAGCCGCTGCTAAACGGTAGCCAACAAAGGGGAGAGAGTTGCTGATCTGCTTCTCCTCCGGGTGCAAATCGTTCAGGGTCGAACTGTTCAGGGTCTTTCCATATTCTTGGATTATGCATCAGCATATGCATGTCCACCGAAACAGAGGCGCCCTTAGGAACAAACGTGTTTCCCACGTAGCAATCTTCGGTTGCTACACGTAATGAGAGACCAAGTACAGGTGAATGCAGCCGACTCGTCTTCAAAAAAAGATTTTTTTCCGAAGAAAAGAAGCAAAAAGAGTGTTGGTAGTTCTTGTTCTTTCATAGCCGACAGTAATTTTTTTGGTCTTTCACCATACCTCTTTTACCACCGTGCTGATGTACTTCATTTGTTTTACTTGTTCTCTTGTCGGAATAACATCAATGGGACGGTCTCCTAAAAGATGTATACTTTCCTTGCGCATCTTATCTTGAACTTCCTAAATCATATGATAACTTAATACATCACTTGTACACGCGTGTGTGGCTGCATAACTCTGCTGATTCCTTTTCCCCCCTTTGTTTTTACCGGACAACGAGCAGTTTCATAAAGTATTGCAGCCAAAAGATTAGCCGTTGTTTCATGACCTTAGTTTTTTTTGGGGGAAAAGAGACTCTGAAGGTCAGTAAGGTTTTTTTTTTTTTTTTGGAAATTCATACCGGCTAAGAAGAAGAAACATAGATCAGACTAAAACGTGCCGTGGTTGGTTCTTTTTAGTTAGGATGAAGGACAATCTTACATTGAGTGAAGACTTACTCGGATAGCATCACTAGTGAGTTTGTCGTCTTCAGCCATCTCGCTTTTTAGCATAGCAATCAGCATATCCATTTCTATATCTTCACGATGACGTTTCTCCAAAAGCGCACTGCGCTTTTTGTCTATCATTTGATCAATCATACTTAGAAATTCTGTCATGTCGTCATGCAATGCTGTCCGGTGGGGGAACCAGTGAACCAATTTGGTGTCAATGAAGGGCATAACGACGAATAGAGGATCGGCAATGCCATTTCGTATCCGGTGATGGATGAGTACCCACTTATTGTCTCTGTCACTTAAGGCTTTGAAGTCGAAGCCTAAAGAAGAAGCAAAGGTACACTGATGAGTCAGCAACCCTTCTCTTTCAAAGTTATATCGTCTACCAAATGCAGCATTGCCAATGACATCCAAGGCATATCGTTTGAAAAGGTCAACAACATCGACTGTGTCGCCTAGTTCTTCTATAGCACGGAACACGCGACAGGTAAGCCTCCCAAAAAGATCGATAGGAGCTGGCCTTGAGAACAAAACATTGGTTGCCTAAGGGGAAAAAAGCGTGAAAGCATTCAATATCTTCCTGAGGAAATACAGAAAAATGATCAAGTTATATTATCGCACACACGTACTCGACGGTGCCGCCGCCATTCATGGCCATTGATAAAAGCGATATTTTCACCTCCAAGAAAACGTTCGAGTAGACCTCCTTTTGGACCTAGAGAAATGGTTGCTTTTGGAAATTTTTCTAGGAAAAGCCAGCAGAAATCAAAAACAATGAAGAGGAGGCGTATTAGCAGAAACAAAAATACATTTTCCATTTGATCTTTACCAGGTTGACTTAAGACTTGTTTGGCTGTGTCCATTTCTGTAACAAACAAAGCCCATCCAATGCCGGTAAAGCGCTATCCTCCATTGAAAGAAGATGAGTGTTTTTTTTCTTTCCTGCACCTGTTCGTGTTGCTGATACTTACTCCGTAATTTCCATGAAATGGATTACATATAAGGGACTTTATCATCTCCGTATGAACATGGACGTGTTTAATGTTGATGGCATAATGCCAAAGGAACGTCCAAAAAGAAATGCGTGGCAAATGTCGAAGATAAGGGGGTGGTCTTGTAGCTCCCTTCACACTAAAGCCCACTAATAGAACAGAAAGCACGAACCAAAAAGTGTTTGATCTTTGCTGTAGCCACCATTGTATATCGTATAATAGCTGCATTATTAACATTATTGATGTTTAAAATAATCAAATAAAGAAAAAGAGCTGAAGCATCCTTTTTTTGTTTTCTTTTCTCTTGCAAATCTTTTTATACAATGACATCGTTTGTTGTCCTTCGTGCGACAACTGCTGACCAAGCAAATGACCTTTTCCGTTATGTTCGTCTATATATGTGTGCTTTTTTTTTTTTTTAGCTCCCTCTCCTTTCATCGCTGAAAGAAGCTGCTTTGTGTATCCGTGTTAACCGCATTCATAGTCTGTGAAATGCCCATTCTATATTTACTGTACACTACAGATATTCAGTATAATGGATTGGATGCGGATCTATTAACAACGATTGCTTCGTTTTGTGTTTTGCAGCCGGTTTTCTAGCAAACGGCCCTGAAAGTGAAAATGATATTCACGGGTGCTCACGATGCAAAAAGCGATCAAGTATGCACTTGGTACAGCACGACATATAAAACGCTATTTTGCTCTGACAATCACCGTGAGAAGTATTAGATAGGCTCTATCTGACTTATTGCTACATAGCATATACTATCTTACAACTCAGAAACATCTACATAAAAGTAAGCCAATATCGAATTCCAACGTATTTGTCGGTTGAAGATAAATTTTGCTTTTGTGGTTTTTATTTCTTCTTTTTAGCAAATGACCATGAAGATACACAAAGGAACGAATAACCTTCCACTTAGTCGATTGTAAAGCGTCCTAGCTCTACAAGATGGAGGTCATTGAAGGAACTAGCATTGCATGAATAACCGAATCCATGCGCAGCTTACCGAATTGATACCTATCATAAAGCAATTATGCCGTGAAACATTTCTTGATCCACAGGGAAAAAAAATGTCATATGGTATTTATTGATTTATGCTAAGAAGAAAGTTTCCTAAAACACCGATATGGCTAATTTAGATATCAGGCAACATATGGAAGTGGACATTATTTTTCGTACGTCTCTTCCATCTTATAGGATCTTATAGAATCTTATAGTCATGAGCAATGTATTCAGTACCAAGCTGATAATGAGCAGGCTTGTGAACCAAAGGATAGAGGAAAGTGGTTATGCCGATGTCAACGGTGCAACTTCCAAGTGGCAAAAAGGATTGGTTCTCTATAAAATGCCTCTCCTAGGCATCCTATGGGTATGACTCCCCAGACCTTCACAGATTTACTGTCTGTTCTTTCCTTTGTACTCTTTTTCCTTGGTATAATCCAGGCTTTGGCATAGAAATAATACATTAGTAGAGCACTATCATAGGCTTTGAACAACAGAGGTACCCATCGACTACATCGAGAATCATGTTGTGTGTGCTTCCGACCTGAAAATCGTGCAGCACTTGGTATTCATTGGACAGTACCTATACATGCATTTATCACGATGATTGGTGAGGAAATAGATGGTGCCTAACACTTGTTGCTTTCTTTGGCAATGTTTTCTGAGGACAATGACAGCTTGGATTCACCGTGACTGATGCTTCTGTCATACAGAGGTGTAACAATGCATAAGGGGGAGAGAAAACTTACGGGTTCGATATCCACACCTGTGCAGATAAAACGATAGAACTAAATGGCGCCAAAAGATCCAATCGTTTATCCTTTCCAATTTATGTGTAATGGCTGGAAGATACTTCTTTTAACTGTCAAGAGCGATGTTCCAACGGTTCTGTCTTATGAGAGGGGAAGGTGGGTTGCACAAGACTTTTGTTTCCGCCATTCCATGGCATGTAGAATTTTTTCCCCCGCAGCTAATACAGAGTTCTACTCTCTTTTATTCCCACTTCCATTTGGCAGATAAACAAAGTTTAATCTTTGATACGACTTTTTATCATTTTTTATCTTGTTTTTACTTTCTATTCTGTCATTAAGTGATCAACATCCTTCATTTACCTTATCCAGCCAACTAGCATGCCGCCCAGAGCAATGTTATTACTGCGAAATACCCGAATTGTCTCTTTAAGATGCACTACGCTTGCACGAACGTATACATCGGCAAGGTATACTTTTCTAAAGAAACGATGGCAGTCTGCTGCAAAAGACAGAGAAATCAGGCCATTTTCGTTTATATACATGGCTGCTGGCTTATGCACAACTGCACCTCATGCGCCGGGAGATCACGGAATAACCAAGACGAAGCCTACAGGCCGCCCGCAACATTCACATACCGGAAAAGTAGCTACATTCAATGCAACATACCCATACACCTGCGTTATCGATCCAATGGACCTTGTGGGTCACGAACTGAGAGCATTGAAACAGAACATCGGAAAACTTTTGGCATGTAGAGATCCATCGCTGAATTCAGTCCTACAATACGCTTTCCATGACGAAGGAAAACTCACCTGTCCCATGCTGGTGTTGCTTATGGCACAAGCGACCAGTGTCACGAACAAAGAAAATGCGTATTTGATCCATGCAGATTACCGGGTTCTCGATCAACGTATCTCCAGAGGGTTTGAGAATGGCGTGGACGAGGCTGCTTTCCATCAACAAACCAACGATCAGTATTATCGTGCGTCCATTACCTATGATGGCTGCATCATCTTACCATCCCAGCGACGTCTTGCTGAGATCGCTGAGATTATCCACGTGGCTTCCCTTCTTCACGACGACGTGATTGATGGATCGGACACACGTCGCCATCGCCAATCGGTAAATGCTCGCTTTGGAAACAAATCAGCCATCCTTGCGGGTGACTTTCTCATAACCCGAGCGTCGATGGCCATGGCACGATTAGGTTATCCAGCATGTACCGAGCTGATGGCTAGATGCCTTGTAGATTTGGTGGAAGGTGAATGGATGCAACTGCAGGATGCTACGGCAGATGAAAGGGATGGTGATGCCTTGTCGAGACAAGCAGTATTTGATCGTTATTTGGAACGTATCTACAAGAAAACGGCCAGTCTTGTGGCCAACAGTTGTCAAGCATCCGCTTTGTTGGGTGGTGCGGCTATCGAAACGGTGATTATGGCTTACGAGTTTGGTCGCCATCTTGGCATAGCCTATCAGGTAAAGTAATAAACAGAAAAAGAAAAATAAGGAATGAACCGGGAAAGAAGTTGATCCTTTTCGTCAAAGTTACTGGATGACACGTTGGACTACAGCATTTCCCATGCTGACCTTGGCAAGCCTGTTGGTGCGGATTTGAAACTGGGGTTGGCAACAGCGCCGGTTCTTTTTGCTTGGGAAGAGTTCCCCGAGTTAGGGCCTTTGATTGCACGTCGATTTTCCCAAGAAGGAGATGTAGAAATGGTAAGTAAAAAATGGAAAGGAAACGAGGAAGGTCCGTTTTAATGGAAAGTAGCTAAAACATCATATACACATGTGCTCTCTTAGGCCCAATGTTTAGTGCATCGAAGTAATGGCGTTAGGAAGTCATTGACTCTGGCGAGAAAACATAGTATGTTCGCTATCGCTGCCATTTCCAAACTGCCGTCATCGGGCGCCCGCTCGGCACTTAACCATTGGACGGAAAAGCTGATGAAAAGAACGCTCTAAATTACAGACTTTTAGTCTCGCGCGTCAAACCTTGCTTTAAACTTCATACAAAGTCGTTACCTACAAAAAAAAAAAAAAAAAAGGACAGACATCTTCGCATTAAAATTTTTGCACACTGCTTCCAGATTTAACGTACGCAAGGTGATTCCAGACGGCAGATTACGAGTGATCATAAAACGACTCAGATTCGTCGTGTCTAAACCAAAGTCAGCTAATAAAATAAACAGTTAAAAGCAACTGTTTTATTTTCATTATCAATCGATACTAACACGCTACATCTTTTAAACTTAGAGAACTACCTATTTTCACTTCGTCGACATAATGCAAAAGAATGGATATAATAGAAAGGCGCTCGGGCTCTCCTCGATCGTTGTCGTTTGCGCATGAGCCATGTAGAAGCTGATCAACCTCAGAATCTGCTAACTGTCGAACCTCATTGCCAACCTCTCGGTACCATTCAATGGAACGTATGTGATCGTGCTTTTCTATCAACTTTTGATATGGCGTATCTCGCTCGGCGATGCGCTCCTCCTCGCTCATCCGTACAAGTTTATATAGGCAATTCTTAGTAAAACGAGCCTCTAGGTATTTGAGGCCTGGATGGGGATAGCATATTACAGTCGATACCGCGTAGTATATCCTCGCATGGTACACTATGGACGCAAGACAAGGACAATACTGTGACAAGTACACCCATACTTCATCGCTCACATCGCTCATACGAAAACCGATACTCTTTAGTTTGCGATGAGTGATTCGTCCATGGTTGCTTCCCACTTCAATCTCTTTAGCTTCTATAGATAAAGATTGGAGATTATCCAATTCATGTAGAACACGATCTAGTTCTACCGACATTGAACGGTAGGGAAGATTAAGATTCACTAAGGATTTACATGCCTTTAGGCCTTCCATGAGTAGCCGGATATCGATCTCAAATTCACCATAGAGGTCAATCGAGGTAATGGTTTGATGAAATCGACGAATATTCTCACGCACCCAAGAATCATAGCTACAAGGAAAGGATAGTACTGCTACTGGTGCCCCTATCGCATGTAATGAACTTAAAAATTCGATACTCAAGCGTTGGCTGCTACATCTGAAGGATTTTAGTTGGCGACATGATGCAGCAAGTAGATCTGGTGGTGCAAAGCGATCCTCGTCCCGAATATTGCCGTCAAATTCTAGTTGTGTTAGACTGGTATACTTTTTGCTAAAGTAGGGGCCCCACATATGAATGGAAGCCCATTGCAGTTGTAATCGGGATACTTTATCGCACGAGATGATGTCTATTGCAGGGTCTTTGGATGGCAAAAAATTTATCACTGTAAGCGACCACAGTCGCGAAAGATTGCTGTGCAGTTTTCCCCAATATGAGTATGATGTTGTTATGATTGGGCGAGAGGGCTGCGCAGAGATGGATAGTTCTTCCAAGGCTCGGAACTCCAAAAAGCGCATCAAGCTCTTGCTGCGTTCTTACAACGAACGACAATTGAACAAGCCTGTCTCCGAAAAAGCTGGCTTGCAAGTAAGAGGTCGACCAAAAGGGTACGTTTAACCCTATTCGTGCACGGTTCATCCAGTTTTTCAGATAGGGTAGCAGTTGCAAGTCATTCAGAGGTTCCTCGGACTCGATATCCATCAAAGAGCGAATTTGCGGACGCAGATTAATTGAAACAGGCTTGGTAAAATAGGAGAAATCCAAGTGTTTTATAAATTGACCAAGCTGTTTGTCTGCCGCTGTAGTAACAATTGTATCAAGGAGTATATGGAATCGGCCGATTACATCTAATTTTATCGAGCCATACAACAAGGTTGTCAGCGCAGTGTTCCAGGAACGGCACACGGTGAGAAGGACTAACAGATTCCTCCGTGGTAATCGAGCAGCCATGTTCAACAAAATTTCGGGTAGCATTGAACTAAAGGAGTTACTGCGTGATAGACTGTCTACATTTGCTGCCATATTTGATTCTTTATCACGACTGAATGTTGTCATTGTTGTTTCAAGTTATTGTAAAAACGTAAGCAAAAGCGGCGTGCATCCAAAGTTCCACAACGTGACACGTGAAGACGCAGTAATCATAGGGTATCAGTGTCGTATCCGAGTTTTGCTTGCGAGAAATGCTTCTTCGACTCGCATGGCTAATTACACCAATGCCTGATTGTCGCTTGCTTGGAGATGGGATTTTAGCGTTGTATGACATAAAGCTGCATATGATCTGTCGACACAATAGCCCTAGTCCTGTTTATCACAGGAGTACCTGCTTATAGGGCAAGGTATTTAACTTGGCTTTATTGATATTGATACTCAAAGGTACTTTATACTAAATATTTCTAATAGGACTATTCTCTTCGGCATAATGACTAGCAAATGCCTTATTCCCCACCTGCTTTAACCAGCTGTATTCCCGCTAAAAAAAAGAACGCTATGTTGATTTCTTCGATAGCTATGATCGTGTCAGGATAACCTATAGAGCAGTTGCCCTTCTGTATTTATTAGCTAATGACGAAGGGAAAGAAAAAGATAATGGAAGTGGAGCATTTTCTAGGAGTGTGAAAGGATCAAAGACGGTGCATAGCAAATCCCATTATAAAGGAATTGCCAAAAGAAAAACCCACACGTAAAGTAGTTCGGTGATCTTCCATGTGATTAAACCTCGCATCGAGAGCCCTCCCTACGTTTGTCTTCTCACCGATGGGTATCTTATGTCCCAGATCTGTCGCGTCTATCACATAAGGCTTACAGAATGGACAAGAAGGAAGAGATCTGCGA